>JAJJWW010004584.1:0-95156 GCA_023531295.1 Papaver armeniacum
AAACCGTTCTGCACTTCCAAAATCATGATCAAGTTGGTAGGGATTGTGAGACCATTGTTTAAGAACTCGAAACCATAACAAAGAAATAACGCAAAGAAACTATTGATATATTGACTTATTCGGAAGAAGGTCAATGACAGACCTTGGTATCTTACACTCTTCTCTGGCCACCACCGATTTCTTTTTTTATTTTGATTTTTAGTGAAGTTGTTCTTCTTAGATCGCGAATCTTGTGATCAAAATGTGTAACATATGTGGTATTTAGGCCAAAGGTGTAATGCAGGGGTCACAATAAGATCCAAAAACATCTTTAAGCTTTAATAGTGCTAAATGGATTTTTAGGCCGTCCAAATGGATTCATTTTAGGGATTATAAGTTCTTTTCAAGAGTTATTAATATTTTCGACGTCAATTTCTTTATAACGCCTAAACAACAACAAATTTGAAGCTAATGTTCTGCCAATATGTTCTTATTACGAAGATCAACATTCATTTCTGATTAGAGCCAACCATAAATTTGGAAACCATTCAAGTTCTTTTTCACATGGTTGCAGAAAAAATCTTGTGCTGCTCAGATTACAAAGGCTTGGAAAACTACAATTATTAGAACCCGGCTTTCAAACTCATTAAGAAGATTCAATTCACAAGACACTCACTGTCTAAACGGAAAATGGGTCATTTGTCCAAAAAAATTTAAAACACGGTTCAAATGGACGAGTAAAAAATTTTATGGGTGAAATGGACAAAAAAAAATTAGCAAGGATGAAACTAGATTCATCCTGGCTTAAACTTAAAAAATAGCAAGGATGAAACTGGATGCATCCTGTGTAAAAATAAAAATAAGAAAAAAGATTTGAAAATGGACAGGATGAAACCTGGTTACATCCTCGCCTATTTTTAAATTTTTGTCCATTTAAACAGTATCTAAATCTGACTGTCCTTTTCACCCAGGAAATTTTGATTTTGGTCTTTTTAACCTTTGTGTTGTCTAAATGGAACATGGTGCACTTTGGATATATAAATGCACTTGGGATAGTTTAACTTAATGAATCGCATATGATTCGGAGTACTGTTCCGAATTTTTGCATGGTCCAAGTTAGAGGTGTAAAGCGTGCCGTCCCGGCACAGCCCAGCACACGAAGTCGTGTGCTTCACGTGCCATGTGCCGTGCTGTGCTGTGTCAACGATTTAAATGTGCTGTGCCGTGATGTGCTTTACTAGTCAAAAGCTAGGCACAACACAGCCCACGGGCACATCACACGAATAAACGTGCCGTGCTAGCACACGTGTTATAAAAATTTGAAATCACTTAATGTATACATTAAGTCGGCCATTATCACAAGAATTTAATTAGACAACATATCATTTGAAATTATTTAAACTTGCTGTGCCGTGCCGTGCTGTGCTGTGCCAATGATTTAAACTTGCTGTGCCGTGCTGTGCTTTACTAGTCAGAAGCTAGGCACAACACAGCCCACGGGCACATCACACGAATAAACGTGCCGTGCTAGCACACGTGTTATAAAAAATTTGAAATCACTTAATGTATACATTAAGTCGGCCATTATCACAAGAATTTAATTAGACAACATATCATTTGACAAACACATGGACAGCCCCTACAGCAAACACCATCAAAATTAACGTTGATGCGGCTGTCAAAAATGGCCAGTACGCTTCCGCAGCCATTGCAAGAAATCATGATGGAATCTGTTGCGGGGTGAGAACAAGGTTGGGAGTTTCAGATAATCCAGTCGTGGGGGAGTCTGATGGATTCGCTTTGGAAGTTGAACTAGCTATAGGGCGCGACTTCGATGCTATAATTATCGAGGAGATTGTCAAGTAGTGGTGAACACCCTCAACTAAGCAAACTTGCTCATCCCCCTGGAGAATTTGGAGGTTTATTGATAGCATAAAATCACTGATCAGATATGTCAACAGGGTGCAGTTCAACTTCGTCCACAAAAGTACTAATGACACGGCTCATATCCTTGCTGCTCATGCTTTATCAAACAACGTCCAGGCTGATTGGACGCCAGAACAAATTCCAGGAGATCTCATCTCCAAACTTGGAATCTTGACCTCTTAATGGTCCTTTGTTTTGTTCCTGTTGTTTACCAAAAAAAAAAAAAAAAAAAAAAAAATTTGAAATTATTTCAAGTAAAATTAACAAGTTTATTCAATAAAAAAAATAACCCATCAAATATAAAATTGGATTATTGTCATATAAATTAATGTTCTAATTAAATATAAGTGACGACATTATAACAATGATACTGAATATATTTTCTAAATATTAAGGTATTATATATGTTGTTATAAATAAGCCAACATAAAATGTTAAAAACTAGCTAGAATAGTGACTCTTTTGTGAAATATACAAAAATTGTGATGTATTATGCCTTGTTATATGGTGTATTTGTACATGTTATGACGTGCTCTCTTAACGTGCTGGGCTGGGTCAAGCTACGTGCTTATCCGTCGCCGCGTCTTTGTCTTTGTTATCGCGCTAATTAGTCAAACCCAAAGACGCCCCATTTAACAAACGCGGTTTGCCGTCTTTACAGGCTAAGTCACGTCTTTCCGTCAATGGGCTGTGCTCAAATTTTAGCGTCTTTGTCTTTGGCTCGTGCTCGTGATGACAGCCCAATTTACACCTCTAGTCCAAGTTATAAAGAGTGTTGTCCTGATACTTTGTTCGAAAAAAGTAATAAGAGTTTTCTCCTCGTCATTTTTGTTCTTATATACACATCTGACACTTATTATGATCTTAGGGTGAATTTATCATGAGTGACAATACATATAAAACAAAACAATTATGATTCTGAAGTCTTTGATTGGTACCCATCCTAATAATATTTTTAGTTGTCATTAGCAATTATGAATCTATACCCAAAAGCTGAATTTTAAAACCCACTTAACCAGGGAGAGGTAGTTAAACGATTTGGAATAATGAATTACATAATAATATGGCGTGTGTATATAACAACGTGCAGATTTACGATTAAGACAATCCACGTAAATTTACAAGTAGACTAAGGACTTTAGGACAAGTCATAAAACAAATGGATGGAGAACTGATAAGAATGGATTTGCCTTTGACAGGTAACAAAAGATTCTTGTCGTATTAAATAAATCTCTACGTCGGCCAACTACTTTCATTAAACAATACTCCCTCCGTCCTACTATTAGATGACCTAGTTGAAATTTACACAATTCTTAAGGCAATGAATGAAATGAGTGTTTTTAAGTATTTTTTACAACTATACCCTTATGGATAATAATTTGTAAAATTTAGAAATCATCTATCTCTCAAACTATACCATAGATTTTCGTAAATTTTGTACCGTTGAAAATCATTTTAAAACACCTACGTAACGAGTATAAACATGAATATCAAATTATACATATTTCTTATGATACAGATAATCAATCAAAAGAATAATTTTAAGAGAAAATGGGTATTTGTCCAAAAAAATTAAAACACGGTTCAAATGGACGAGTAAAAAAAAGTACGGGTGAAATAGCCAAAAAAAAAAATAAGGATGAAACTAGATTCATCCCGGGCTTATACTAAAAAAATAGCATGGATGAAACCGGACGCATCCTGTGTAAAATAAAAATAAGAAAAAAATATTTAAAAATGGACAGGATGAAATCAAGTTACATCCCGCCTATTTTTAAATTTTTGTCCATTTAAAAAAGATCTTTTTAATTTTTGGCTATTTTAAACAAAGATCAAAACCTAAGTGTCTTTTTCACCAGAAATTGTTGATTTCGGTCTTTTTGACCAATTTTGTGTAATTTTAAAGATATCCCCTTGATTAGTGAAATAGGTCAACTAATGATGGGACAAGATTTTAGACCAAATAGGTCATCTAATGGTGGGACGGGGAGTACTAAATTATGGGATTGGTATACCTTTTCCCTTTTACTTAATTCCAACTTAACTATCAACAGTGTAACGTGAATCTGTTTTGAAGATACACCAACAAATAATCGTTCCAAAAAGCATTAGCAAATTCACGTTTTTATTGAATGCCACGAACTAAGTGGTAGTAAAACGAGAAGACCTACCGAAAGGAAAAAAACGGAAAATGGGTCATTTGTCCAAATATTTTTAAAACATGATTCACATAGACGAGTAAAAATTAGTATGGGTGAAATGGACACTAAAAAAATAACAAGGATGAAACTGGATTCAACCTGAATTAAACTTAAAAAATAGTAAGGATGAAACTGGATGCATTCTAATGTAAATTAAAAATAAGAAAAAGTATTTGAAAATGGGTAGGATGAAAGTGTTTACATCCTGGCTATTTTTACATTTTTGTCCATTTAAACAGTATCAAAATCTAAATGTCCTTTTCACTAGGCATTGTTGAGTTTGGTCTTTTTAACCAATTTTTTGAAAAAAATTCTCAAATTTACAAAAATTGTTTTTGGGAACGTTTCAGTCGGTGTGAATCATATTCGAAATGTTAGCAGGAACTTATTAATGAGGTCAAAAACAAATTTAGGAGCCGTCAAATTGCAGGAGAAGCATTTTAATTAGGCAGTTAAACAAGTGCTCCTCTATTTTGATATGTCAATTTCTCATACATCCATTTAAGAGGGTTCGACCACTTCTTACCTCTCATTTGAAAAGCTTCCACCCAACCCATGCAAGAACCACGTTTTGTAGAATTTGCCAAAAAGATTGTTCTGGCCGGCAAGAAGAACCTCCACACTTTCCAAAAAGTGTGCAAATACAAGTCATTTATTTGTGGACACACTCCGTACTCTCATACTTGTTGCAAGATGGAGTCATCATTCTTGGATTATTTCTTTTCAAGAGTTATTAACTGCATGAGACTCTTAAGCTTTGGACAAGGTCTTGTATATATATTTTGATTATGTAAACTTAAAACTTCACATGACACATTTAAATAAGGATTTTTCTTTGCTTTATATTCGTTTGTAACAATTCTACATTTACTGTAGAGCTTTACTGTATATGGGCTGTCATACCAAATTTCGTTGTTTTACTTTAGATGTTGGAGAAAATTGAAAAAAAGAGCCATGTTGAAGTTTGACGGGCAACAAAAAGAAAGTATAAAAGGTTAACACGGTGACAACAAGACATGTATAACCTCAAAAAAAAAATAAAATGTATAACCTCCTTTAATTGGGCCCCTAAAAACAATTATGGGCCTCGCACTACAAGACAAAAAGGGTCATCAAATATCAATTGGTGGTTAACCCTTATCCCAATATTTTTTAAATGTCTAAACTACCCCTAATGATTAGTTAAGTACAGCTAATTAGTTTGTTTAAGTTAAAATCAGATTTAAGAGTTAACATTGGGGGTGGGGGGGGGGGTGTTTGTGTGTTGAGAAGAAGAGGAGGAGTTTTTGTGGGAAAAGTTAGGGTTTTTAGAAATTAGTGATTGTAGTGGAGGAAATAATGTTGGTGAAGCTTCAAATAACAAACATGATTGTGTTGAAGGTGAGATTGTCTCAACTAATCCTATGGATTGGATGTTTGATAAAGAGATGTTAATAGAGGAAGCCATGAATATTGATGCAAATGAAGATCCCATTGCTCAAAATGAAGGAACCAACCCTCAAAATGAGGAACCCCAATCTCAAAACAATCAGGTAAACATCTTATACCCTTCGATTTGTGTGTTTGTTGCTCCAAGTGGTCGAATCATCCCCACTATGGAACAACTCAGTGTAAGGGTCGTCAGAGTCGGGGGTGTATACCCAAACGACTATGTGAGGTCGTCAGTATATTGATGCAAACAATAACGACTCAAACCTGCAACTTTTCCAGGTTATGAAAAATCGTTAAGGTAGTGTGATACAGATTGACGACCCTTTTTAGCTAGGTCACCTAGAGTCGTTATGTTTTTTTGTTGACACATGAACAACTCTAAAACCAAAACTCCCTATAAATTGTAACACTCAGGGTCGTCATATTTGTAGTCATATGAAATGACGATCCTAGCTAGCCATTGCAAATTTTATGAAGGGTCGTTAGGTGCCGTAGTAATATGGTGTAACGACTCTTGCACTGGATTATCATAATTTTCGATTTCATAGAATCATTTCACTGAATCGTAAAAGGCATACATCTTGCATAGCGTTGCATTGAAGGAAATGAAATACAATAGATAATAAAGGTGCACTTATACACATATCCATAAACGTTGTAGTTAAAGGTAGTGCCTTCCAAGACGAGGTAGCAATCGTCAAACTCAAGAAGAGGAGGAGTTTTTGTGGGAAAAGTTAGGGTTTTTAGAAATTAGTAACTGTAGTGGAGGAAATAATGTTGGTGAAGCTTCAAATAACAAACATGATTGTGTTGAAGGTGAGATTGTCTCAACTAATCCTATGGATTGGATGTTTGATAAAGAGATGTTAATAGAGGAAGCCATGAATATTGATGCAAATGAAGATCCCATTGCTCAAAATGAAGGAACCAACCCTCAAAATGAGGAACCCCAATCTCAAAACAATCAGGTAAACATCTTATACCCTTCGATTTGTGTGTTTGTTGCTCCAAGTGGTCGAATCATCCCCACTATGGAACAACTCAGTGTAAGGGTCGTCAGAGTCGGGGGGTGTATACCCAAACGACTATGTGAGGTCGTCAGTATATTGATGCAAACAATAACGACTCAAACCTGCAACTTTTCCAGGTTATGAAAAATCGTTAAGGTAGTGTGATACAGATTGACGACCCTTTTTAGCTAGGTCACCTAGAGTCGTTATGTTTTTTTGTTGACACATGAACAACTCTAAAACCAAAACTCCCTATAAATTGTAACACTCAGGGTCGTCATATTTGTAGTCATATGAAATGACGATCCTAGCTAGCCATTGCAAATTTTATGAAGGGTCGTTAGGTGCCGTAGTAATATGGTGTAACGACTCTTGCACTGGATTATCATAATTTTCGATTTCATAGAATCATTTCACTGAATCGTAAAAGGCATACATCTTGCATAGCGTTGCATTGAAGGAAATGAAATACAATAGATAATAAAGGTGCACTTATACACATATCCATAAACGTTGTAGTTAAAGGTAGTGCCTTCCAAGATGAGGTAGCAATCGTCAAACTCAAACTTTTTTCCACGAAGCACCTCGTATCGCTGTCACGCCTTCCCCAACTGATAACGCAAACCAAAAACTTAGTTAGTATTGTTGAAAGCTTTCGATAAGTTTGACCTCTTGTTTAAATACTTACTCTTATAGCACCCAACATATCGGGTAAGGCTTTCCTTACGGCCTTCATTTCTCTTTTGAAAGCTTGATATTAGTTGAATATCTCCTCGAACCGGTCCTTGACGAGTTTCAAAGACCCTGAGTTACAATTTCCGTCTAACGCCACAAAAACGATGAATACACGGTTCCACCAAGAATCCGATGTTTGATCAATGTATTTTCCTAGATCTTCACAGTGGTTTGTGACTGTCAACCAAGCTCTCACAATGGCGCAATTCTCTTCGGAAGTGTAGGGAGTAGTCATGGTGTTTCCTCTTCTTTTGCTATTGGATGATAAATGAATGAGAAAGAATGTGAAGGTTGAGAATTATGGTTTGGGTGAAGAAGGGGTGAGATATAGGTCACTAATTATAGAGATTAATGGCCCAACAATCATTTTTTTGAATTTTTAACCGTTGCCCGACTCAACCATATTGGTGAATTCAAAATTCACATTAACTACTACATGGGTCGTTACAGGATATATTACCAAAGTGACGACTCTCGCAGATAAAAAGAGTCGTCTTTGTTTACGTTTATTGGCAAATTACGACTCTAGTATCAGAAAGTCTCTGTGTTAAGTGACATTTAGAGTCGTTAATATGAGTTTCTCCAAAAATGACGACTCATACCTAATATTTCAAATGACTTTAGAGTCGTCATTTGTATATTGAAAACCAATGACGACCCTTGTTGGGAATATTCACTGAAAATATACTTGAACTCGTTTTATTAAATCGAAAAAAACATACATGTATTATGAAATAAAATATAAGGAAAAGACATAAAATAGTTCAATACATTGCGCTTGAAAACCTAAAAGAGTTTAATTATATGCGGCGAATTGCCATTCACTTTCCTCCAAGAGACTATAACAGTCCTCGTGCAAAAACTCATGGTCGTACTTTAATTCGTATTGGCTCCGACCCAAAGAGTACTGAAAAAACAATTTTTTTTATATTAGCATTGTTGAATAAACATAACCAAATAAATATTTTTTGATAAACGACATATTGATTCACAAACTTACTCTATCTATTCGAGGTTCGTTGGGAAGAGAGTCAGCTCGAGCTTTCAATTCATCTCTCAGCAATACGCATTCATTGCATAAATAATCGTACCTTTCCCTTACCTGCTGGAGCGTCCTTTTATAACGATTTCCGTTTAGTGCTTTAAAAACCTTAAATACACGTCTCCACCAAGTATTGGATGTTTGATCCATGTTAAGGTATGGCTCTCTGGTTGGGTCTTGGTTATCGCCACTCATTGCGCTTCCTCAAAGTCCTGCTTCGTGAGAGTGGTGTGTGCTCTAACAATATCAACATCTTCTTGATTATTGAATGGAGTTGGAGCCATTTTTAGTGTTTGAAAGTGATGGGTGAATAAGTTTGGAAGAGATAGGTCTCTATTTATAGCAAAAATGTACCCAACTACTAGTTTATTTTGAATAAAACCGTTTCTTTTTTTCCAAAAAAAAACAATAATAAACGCTCTAGGAATCAAACATAAATTTGATTTTCAAATTCTCATTAATCGCATGTAGAGTCGTCATAGGTGATATATATAACATAACGACCCTTTAAGAAAACTGAACAGAAAGGTGTGTGTTTGTACGTAAAGAGTCGTTAGTATTCTGTTAGGGTCGTCATTTTTACCAAAAGAGTCGTTCATCTGCTACAACAACCATGACGACCCTATCCCCAGTATCGGACCAAATTTCCTCATTATTTGGTCGTCAATATGCAAAAATAGAAAGTGATGACCCTAGTAAATGTAAGAATAACAGGCTATTGAGTCGTCATTCTGCAAGTTCCATAGGTGACGAATCTAGCATTGCCAAGGTTAATGAACATAAAAGTCATCATTGTTTTATTTTCATATTGACGAACCTTTAATTAAGGTTTTGTGTTATGTTTTAGTTGGTGGTGCAACCAAGCTCTCAACCAGAACCAGTCTCTACGATGGGTCCGGATACCTCCCAACACTATATGACTGATTTGGTACGTTTACCTTAACCGTTGAATGGCTTAACATTATATGACTAATTCTCATGGATATGTAATTTATTTGCTGAATGTAGACATGGAAAAGAAAGGCTGAGGCCAAGGAATGGCTTATCTCAAAGGCAAAAGACAAGATGTGCGTAGTTGTTCAAAGCAGACACGTCGATTGTAAGAATATGGATATGGTATGCGAGAGAGCAGGGAAAAAGGGAGAAAGTCACAAAGGTAAGAATTACAAATATGAGAAGAAGACGACTAGGGTCTACAAAACTACGTCGAAGAAGTGTGAATGCCCGTTCAGTATTGTTTTCAAAAGGCATCACGAAACTGATCTATTCTGATTGTTTAGTATTCCGGATGGTCTTCACAACCATCCTACACCTAAAAGTTTATATGGACACCCTGCATATGCCCGGTTAAAATCGCATCAAATGGAGAAGGTTCGGCGGATGAGGGGATGTAGACCTCTTAAGATCCTAAATTCAATAAGGGCGTAAGATAAGGATAACTTGTCTACCATTTCCACAATCTACGCTTCCAAAGAAACAATCAAGAAAACCGAATGGGATGGTAGGTTAATTATGCAACAATCCGAGTGGTTAGCAGAAAAACTTAACTACGTCATGCAAACAAAAGTTGGTATGAGAGACAAGGTTACTCATATTTTTCTTACGCACTCAAGGATGGTGGATTTGGCTCAGTGCTTTTTACCAGATTTTATTCATAAATGCCACCTACAAGACAAACAGGTATAACATGCCCATGTTGAACGTGGTCAGTCATACTTCGGATAAACAATTATTCACCGTTGCATGGTGCTTTATGGAGAAAGAAGAAATAGAGGATTATGTTTGGGCCTTTGAGCAAGTGAGGTTGATTTACCGTGGCAAAGAGACACCGCAGGTTATATTTACCGATAGATATTTTGCAGTTATGAGTGCCGTCCGTCAGGTTTTTCCTCTAGCTCAACATTTTCTTTGTACGTGGCACATCCAACCCAATCTTCTTTCAAATTGCAAGAATCAAATCCAAAAGATCCATACTAAGAAGGTCAATCAACGTTCGAAGAAGGCAGACGAGCGTCTGAGTCAACTTTCCAAAAAGGAGCGAGCGGAAGAGAAAAGGAAAGAAAAGGAAAAATACGATGGATCTATGGAAAGATTTTTGCAAAGATTGAGACCATTTGGCTCATTCGAAGACCGAGATTAAGTATTATGCTAACTTGCAGAAGTTTATTGATGATTGGAGCACGGATCATAAGAAGGTTGTCGAGTATTGCCTGAATACATGGTTGAATATTTGGAAGGAGAAGTTTGTTTATGCATGGACCAATAGATACAAGCACTTCAAAAATGAGTCAACAAGTATTGCAGAGAAGTCTCATGGACGTTTGAAAAAAAATTCTGGAAGAGAATAATGGTGGGTTAGTTACGGTACAAGAAGATATTCACGAGCACGCAGAGAATGATCTAATAAAAATAGTGGCCCAGATGGAGATAAGTAAAGACCGTTTTCTGATGCAATACGTTAAAGACAAAGATTTGTTACGGGGGGTATCACAGCAAGTATCATGGTGGGGAATAATCCATATGATGGAAGAACTTCTAAAGTTTAGAGAAAATACGGCCGATGGAAAGGTGATGAAGTGTTATTGTACAACAGAGACATGGCTCGGCCTCCCGTGTAAACATAAACTTGGTGGGTACAAAGATATCATTCCTCTTGGAGATATCGATCCATTCTGGCAGCAACTTTCATTCACCCCAAATCCCACAGGAGACGCTGAGCAAGAGTTCGGAGACTTGGAGATTGGAAAGTACATCAATGAAAAGTACCGTAAAATGAATTGTGCAGGAAGACAAATATTGGTTTCTAACTTGTGGCTGGCGTCCCGTAAGAGCTTGGGGGTAGAAGAAGAGACAATAAAACAAAAACCACCAGGGTGTCCGGCAATAAAGATGTCATTTAGAGAAACTGTGAATGAAGACAAGAGATGTACAAGAGACCCGTGTCTCCATGAGTATGTCCAGGCGGAATATAATGAGTATGAGAACTCTTTCATTACCAAGAAAAGGGGTTGGCCAAAAAACCAAGTAATCACCCAAAGTCATATACAAGCGAAACAAAAGGAGGATATAGATGTTTTTGAGTATACATTCGGTACCCATCAAAGCCAAACTAGCGGAATGGTGACGATAAGAGGAATAAAGGGTAATCCGCGCACCCCTAGAGATTCCCAAGGAAGACCGCATCGTATTGCTTATGAAAATGCGGGGGTCAAACAACCTCACCCAATATTTCGATTAGCAATCTGTATGGACTAACTTGAATATACTTTTAACAGAATCAACAAGACAGTCACACTCAATCTTAATAAAAAAGTATATCAAGGAGTTAATATCTCTATCTCTCGATTTGATCTATACTCAAACAAATAGAAATCTGTGATTCTTTATCAAATACACGAGATATAAACTTGGATGGTACCAAAGACCAATATCCAAGGATCAATCAATTTCCAATCAATAACCAAAGGTTAGATTTCACAATTGATCGATACAACGCACAACTGTGATATTTCAATTATATTACAAAATATAATGCGGAATAGAAATAACACTGAGACTTTAAGTTTTGTTAACGAGAAACCGCAAATGCGAGAAAAACCAGGGACCTAGTCCAGATTGAACACCACACTTTGTATTAATCCGCCATGCATACTAGCCTACTAAAAACTAACTTCTCGTCTGGACTATAGTTGAACCCTTAATCAATCTCACACCGATTCAAGTTACGTTTACGCTCTTACGTCTCTCGATCCCAAAGCAGATACTACGTACTTGATTCCCTTAGCTGATCTCACCCACAACTAAGAGTTGCTATGACCCAAAGTCGAAGACTTTAATAAACACATCTCGTATCACACGTAAAAGTCTACGATAATAGATAAATCATGTCCCAGAGATAAACCTAAGTGTTTGTTCCGTCTTTTGATAGAAATCAAGGTAAACATAAACTAATTGATAACCCGAACTTATATTCACGAAGAACAACCTAGTATTATCAATCACCTCACAATAATCTTAATCGTATGGTAGCGAAACAAGATATTGCGGAATCACAAACGATGAGACGAAGATGTTTGTGATTTCTATTTATCTTGCCCTATCGGAGATATAATCTCAAGTCAATTATTCAGTTAAATGCATACGATAGAAAATGGCAAGATCAGATCGCTCAACTACAAGAGAAGTAGTTTCGTCTGACTTCACAATCCCAATGAAGTCTTTCAGTCATTAACCTACAGGGTCTCGAGAAGAAACCTAAGGTTAAAGGAGAATCGACTCTAGAAAACCAACTAGTATCACACAGGAGGTGTGGGGATTAGTTTTTCTAGTTGCTAGAGTTCTCCTTATATAGTTTCAAATCAGGGTTTGCAATCTATGTTAGCTTAGTAACAAAGCATTCAATATTCACCGTTAGATGAAAACCTGATTAGATACAAGCTAATATCTTTCAAACGTTAGATCGAAAACTTAACTTGTCACACACAAATGAAATGTATTTCATTTAGGTTTGAGTAAGCGTACCTAAACGTGTACACTTAGTTGGTTCAGAAATAGTTAACCAATGGTTAGCCATATGAGCACTTCCATATTAACCGTATTCATCTTTCTCATAACTAGTTCAAATGACTCATAAGAACTAGTTGAAGAGTTGTTCAATTTCTTAGGTCTTTATTCATAGACACAATTGAAACAAAATCGGTTTGATCAATTCGAATCAATTCATGAACAATATAGCACAACTTGCAAAGATTGCATTCCTTATAATTTATTGTTTTTAGTTCATGAACTACCGATTTGATAAATAACCAGCTTGGGTACGCATACGGGTATGCGTACATTAGCTACCGGATTTGAGTTGTCTTTGGTTTCCAAACTCAGTAGAATTTTTCGGGTAGAAAAGTTCCACCAGTACGCGTACGGGTACGCGTACCTAAGGTGACTGGTTTATGAGTTCGTAAACTCCAAACTCAGCAGAATTTTCTAGGAGGAAGAGTTCCGCCAGTACGCATACGGGTACACGTACCCAACGTGTCTCCTTCACCAATACCGTATGCACACATATGCACATACTTGGTTTCCGTTACATGGATTTATACACTAATGTGCGAACACACTATATATGCTTATATCCATAGATGGTAATCTCAACTCTACATTTCAATCATTGAAACATTCTTCTATAATGTTATAATAGTCGTTATTCACAACTATCGTCATCAAAGCCATTTTCAAGATTGAAACGTCATCATGACTTTCGTCACGGGTATGAAAAATGGTTAAAGCGAAAGCTTACCAACACATATTTAGAGAAAAAGATAGGCGAGTAAACTTGGCTCGAAATAGCAAATGTGCATGTATGAAAACTATCATACTTATACGACTTTTGTCTCAACAGTAGGAGATATAGTAGACTTTTAAGTGATAGATAAGTTCAAGTCTCCACATACCTTTTAGTCGGATGAAGTTCCACTGGTTCCTTTAGTAGTTCTTCGTCTTCGTAAGATGATCGCCATGGAGTCTGGATCTCAACTACACTTAACTATCCTAGACCGAGACTGAGCCATAAGTAAACTAGAAATCAAGACGTATAGTTTTGACAACTAAATTTGACAAACAAGCTTGAGATAGCAACGCTTGCAAGTTCGACCGAGCAATGCTCTAACAGCTTACACTTTGTATAAAGAGTATACCGATCAACTTCCATACGTCATCTTGGATCACCTTATATCCACCGACGACGTTGACGGCGATGGAAATTGTGGTTACCATGTTGCAACGGAACAGTTAGGCCATTTTGATGAAGCAAACAAACTAAAACTCACCTGATAAGCACGAAAGTGCGACGCATTTTCACCCATAAATACATTAGTTGGGACTCATTTTATCACTAATAAGCTTGTTTGTAGGTATTTTTGGGCAATAAACATTTTTGAAAATTTCAGCTCAAAAAGTTACGAAAGGCACCCGGAGGACACATGTTATTCGGACCCTCAATGTTGGTTAAGGGGCACCTCAATTACTAAGGGGCACCTATTTTGCTATTTACACCCCATGGCTATTCGCACCCCATCAGTGGTTAGGGGACACCTTCTTCTTCACGGTTTAAGAAAATATTTTGGCGGGAAAATAGTTGTTACAGCTGCGTATATTTCTGGAGTTGATTTGGTGTTGATTTTGTGAGATTTTCTCGTGGAATTTTATTGGAAATATCCTATTTCACTAAAACAGGTATGGTAACACTTTTGGATTCGTTAAAAAAAGAAAGATTTCCTTTAATTCTCAAAAATAGGGAAGAGAGAGTATTACGGGTAGTTATCCTAAATATGGGAGTTACGTGAATGATAAGGGAGAATATCTTCCCTAATTCATTTCAATATATCTATGGGAAAGTTTGGAACAACTCAGAGGCGTGTGAAGATAAACAAGAAGAGATTCTCGTATCAAAACAGGGAATGAAAGGAAAGAGTATATTTTGCTCGATTTATTCAGGGAATGGAAGTTACGTATAGAGAAAATATTCTCATAAGATTCGTTTCTTTCGAGTCTTTAGGATTCACAGATGCAATGACGAGTGAAAGAAAGAAAATAGAGCACGAGATACTCGAGATTACGTTGTATGAGTTTGTAGAGATTACGTGTTTGGAGCGTGTAGAAATCTTCCTGGCACGAGTTAGAATCGATCTATTACGAGAAATCTGCATGTTAGAGTGTATCAGCACCGTACAGACGCGATGTGGAGTTAAAGAAGGAAGACTATTCTCGTGACAGTCCGTGGAAGATAAATATAATTAATTTAGAAGATACAAGAATGGTACGGGAGTTATATCTATCCTGTGGGGTATTTAAAGAGTGTTCGAGGGTCCTAGATGGGATACAGAGAGTTTGGTATAGTTTAGAGCAACAACGGAGGAGATTGATCAAGTTGCAGAAAACAATTTTTTGCTGCTGCTGGGAAGAACACGAAGAACATAAGACCCCAGCAGACAGTCGTTCATGCTACAGTATCACCGACAAAGAAACGAGGGTCGTAGAGCTACAGCGTCAGCGACAAGACATGTTTATCGTTCTTTGTAACAACTGAGTTTGTAACAAATATAAGTGTTACAAACCGGTTTAATCATTATTTTCTCCCATTTCATTATTTGTGAACACCTTTTGAGCAATGAAATCAACTTTTAAGCGTGTTTCCATTATGATGAGCGAAACCCATCCTCTGGGGCAACGGAGGAAGCCAAGTTTCACAAATGTGGTAATTATATCAATTCTTGTTACGACTATTTGCACTGTAATCAATTGATTTATGAGTTTCATTGAATGGTTGTGATTACAATTGATGGGTCATGCTTAGCTTAGATGTTTTGATGTCCATGCTTTAGTTTTACACCCATTACTTTCGAAATCTACCTTAGGCAATAAAATAGAGTCAATAAAACTTTATCATTTGAGCTTTAATTGTTTAGAATTGATATCTGAACCATATGAGTGCGGAAATTGGTGAAATCCTAGCCCCAGACTTTCCATAATTTCCACAAACATTTTTTTTATATTTGAGTTTGCTATATTTTTAGTTTTATTATGTTTAAAAATAGAACCTTCACAAGTCTCAATGAACCTTTTACTACAACATCATTGAAAATACCATCATCACCCAAATCGAATATGCAAGGAAAAAAATGGCCCATAAACTCGTTAAGGACAAGCAACTGTATCTAACAATGATCGTGGAAGGAGATTCAAAAGAGAAAAAAAAAATGAAGTTCAAGGAGTTGGTTTCCAACGTGAAATGGCGAAAGGGGTCGAAGACGGCGGGTTATAAGTTTTGGATGCAAATGCCTTTTGGTGCCCAACTTTTAGCGAACACATTCACTTGTGTTGTTCATGTATTTAGCAAAGGGTTCCCCGGAGGCTCTTGTACGTATGTACCCTCAAGAACTAGGTGTGAGCGGTGCTAAAGAAAAGAAGAATTATAATGGCACATGTCAACATGAACCATTACATAGGCTTTTGCCACTCATATGCTTGTGGAGGACACTTTGGGAGCAAGAGAACCGCTCTCAAGGTACTAGAATGTGGTTTCTATATAACCGAGGAATGTCCTTTGCCACGGGTGGGATATATAGTGAGTGGGGAGAGTTCACTAAGGAGTGGACAAACCAGTACGAGTAAGGCATGAACTTGTGGAATGCTATGGACCCGATGCCGGATTACGTTGACATGGGTGATGAAATGAAAGAATGAAGGAATGTTTAATGGTTTGAACATGTTTATTTTGAGATTTGTATTTCCAAGCATACTCCTTGAAGATGGTTGTATTTTGAAGAATTCTTAGTGAATACAATGTGTTTTAGCTTTCCGCGCAAATGTTATTTACTTATTTTGAACAAAGGTCGTTATTGTTTAAAAGCTACATCTTAACGACCCAAACCTGCCATTATTTTTTAAGATAGGGTCGTTAATATCGATACCCATATATCGGAACGACTCTAATCAACCATATTAGTTCCTCTCCTGGATGTTTTTTTCACTTGGAGTCGTCAAGTTTATAATCATACAAATAACGACCCTAATGGTCCATATTGGTTGATCTCATGGATGTTTTTGTCACCTGGAGTCGTTATTGTCATAAACTCTTACCTTAACGACTCTTTTGTCTCCTTTGAAGTCGTTATTTGGGTTACGAATACCCGTAACGACCTTTCCATACAAAAAATTCTTGATCTCCTGGATGTTTTTGTATGTAACAGTCGTTATTTACTTAAACTTATTTATTAACGACTCTTTTATCTCCTTTAGAGTCGTTATTTGTATACAATATACAATAACGACCGTTCCATGTATTGTCTTCAACGACTATTTCTGACTACACTTTGCCCAAGAAAATGAGCCGTTGGGATAATTTGTATATAAACATTCCATCATCAGCTAGCCAATACAACCGAAAACAATCAAAGTAAATAATTTTTGCAATGGCGACTCCTTCATCAACTACCAATTCAATTGAAGACATACTTAGAAGATGCAAGCGACCAACCAAATCAATATTGGCAATGGAAGAATAAATACGGAAAATAAACATGCGACCTGCTAAAAAACCATACACTTTTACGCCATATCATACGAAGGAAGAAGAAGAGATGTGTGAGACTAAAAAACGACACGAAGCACAATTACATCTCCGAGAAAGATTCAAGCAAGTCGAAGAAGAGACCGAATGGGTTAAAAATTATTGCATCGTCAAGGATCTTCCGAAGTTGGTTGGAGTCCTTTCGTTAGTTACAATAAGAAACTAATCTATGATTATCTACCGTCCCACATTCGTGATAGGATTCACGTTTTGAAATTGAGCACCAAGTACAACGAGTTTCTCGCGAGGCACAAAGGGGATAGGCATGAGGCCAAGGCTGCATATACCAAATGGAGAGGAAAGCCATTTTATCACATCGAAGTCGTAATGGCAATTCAATCTCACACCCGAAAAATGAATAACATGTAATTTGTTGAGTAACATTTATGTTAGACTTGATGTATTGAGTAAATGGTGTTTCTTTTTTTCCTCATTATTAGGGTCGTCAATATCTTTATTTCTAGCGTAACGACCCTTGTTGTGGATTTCAAAAAATCCGACCGTTGAACTCCCCCTTCTATAAAATAAACACCCCCTCCCCTTGAGAAAATGACCCAAAACATTACATTTTCTACCAAAATACTTAAAATTTTAGTGGTAATGGCGGAACGGGAACCGTATGAAGATTTGTGTCTTGTTAAATGTTTGCTAATACGTTTCGTGAACGTCCGAATGAAATCTATTCCATGTTTTGGAAGAGAGTGAAAGAGTTCTTTAATGGGAGAACCGGGAATCCCAATAACCGCAAGTGGACATACTTGGCTTTTCGATTCAACTACATGAAAATTTCAATGCGAGAGTATGTTATAGTTAGGAATATGGTGTACGAACATCATCCACAAGCTCATCTTAGGGAAAAAGTAAGTAATCCGATAATATTCATCGTTAAAAGTTCGCATCGTTAAAAGTTAGCATACTAAAGTTTAAGAATTCATTGAATTTCAGTTGGAACGTTTCAGTGGGCTATGGAGAATTCGTAACGGGGAAACTAAGTTCATTCACCACAAAGAATATACTACATTGTATCGACGTTCTAGGAGGTTCATCGACGAACATTTGATGTGTCAAATTCTAGAATACCCATATTAACTCTTATGTAATACGAGATTAATGTAATGTTATTTTCTTTATGAAATCAAAGTCCATTCTCGTTCCAATTTTAAAGTTTCAAAGAATGGGTCGTCACCGTATAGAATATGCTTAATAACGACTCTATCCATAAGATTAACAAATAACGTTTCTCCCGTAAAGAGTCGTTATTTTAAAAAGAATACTATTGACGACTCTAAGATGGAATTTTTTGTTGATGTACTGCATCTTTTGGTTCCAAGAGTCGTTACGCATCCGTATGATAAACCTAACGACTCTACAATTGGAAATTTGGTTCTCTCCTGGATATTTTTGTAACTTAGGGTCGTCATTTATTACCATATACACAGAAACGACTCTATATACCTAAAACTGGTATTCCCAGGATTTAATACACATATAGAGTCGTTACTTTTATATATGCTCAACCTAACGACTCTACAATAGAAAATTTGGTTCATCTCCTGGATGTTTTTGTTAGGGCTGCACATGGACGGGTTTGGGCGGGTATTAGCTAAAACCAACCTCGCACCCACAAACTGCGGGTTTTTATTTTCATAACCAACCCCACACCCACAAACAGCAGGAGGGTTTTGTTACCCGCCCGCTACGGTTTGGGCTGGTTTGGTTTAAACCCGCTTTTATATTCAATAATCATTCACACACATGTTTTAAAGTTTAAATAAACTACTTATTTAATTTCTTGATAACTTAAAAAAACAAACCATAAACATAACTACGTAAGTCTTCATTGTTAAGCTTAAACAAGTACTAGTGCAATAAAAACAAGTTTAAAGTTTAAATAGTAAGACTACTTTAAAATACAGATTAAAACTTAAACAATAAAAGTTTCCAGACCAACAGTAAGTGACTCATGTCTCTTCTATCCTCAAGGATCAAGGACTTCCGATTAATTTTATCAGTGGTGTATATTTAGCGGGTTTTTCGAGCGGGTTTGGGAGGGTATTAGCTAAAACCAACCTCGCACCCATAGACAACGGGTTTTTATTTTCATAACCAACCACACACCCACAACGGGCGGGTTCGGATTAAAAACCCACCGATTTAGCGAGTACGGGCGGGTTTTGGTATGATGGGCGGGTCTTGTGCAGCCCTAGTTTTTGTAACTTAGGGTCGTCATTTTTCTATTTAACTAGTAACGACTTTAGCTATGAAAATATACTGAGTTCTCTGTTTTTATTTCTCTAAGGGTCGTTATTTTGCTATATCGATATCATAACTACTTTAGGGGAGAAATATTTGTTTGATCTCTTGGATGTCTTGGTTCAATAGTGTCGTCACTGATTTCTATATAAATAGTAATGACTCTATTTTTAAAAAACAAATGCAGATTCTGGATAATTTTGAGTAAGGGGCGTTAGTATTTTATATGAATCTTATGACGACTCATGGTATGTTTCAACTAATTGGTTTACAGTCGTCATCCTACAATATTATAAAATGACGACACCTATGGTGGATCATTTGTTTAAGAAATATTATTTGATAACAATAACACTAATTTTGAAAAAAAAAAAACTACTAACATATAAAATAAAGCGGCAATGTGTTAACAAACCGAGTTTAACAAGCAGTAGATAGTTGTATAAAACAATAACCAAACAAACAAACTAAAGTTCAAGTTTACAATAACTAAAGGTCGTCCGTGACTACATTATAAGAACATCTCCTTACTCAAGAATACGACCTCTACCTCGGCCTCGACCTCTACCTCTACCTCTACCTCTACCTCGGCCTCGACCTCTACCTCTACCTCGGCCTCGACCTCTACCTCTACCTCGGCCTCCTGACTTCCCTGGCTTCCTTCACCAGCTGATGTCCGGGATCTCTTACGACGACCTTCACTTGCACTAGCTCTTTGAGAATCAACATCTTCTCTTTTCCCTGGGCTTTTGATGCGTGTCGTAGGTGCAATCAAATTAATTAATACTTTACTACCTAATTAACAAGTAATATAGGGCAGTCAAGGTCGATCCCACGAGGAGCACGAGATTCTAGTTGTAAAAGTTGTCACGAAAGGGGGATGTAAAAAGCAAAAGAAAATAAACAAAGCAATTAAAAGATAAAGTTGAAAGCAATAAGAGAGACAAGATCAAGGAATCCTTCTTCGTTACGAAACAATGAATCAAGTTATGTTCTCTTCTACTTGTTATTAGTCACAGATTATCACCAACCGTAGGTAAAGCGGCCTAGCTCAAGCTAAACCCCTAAATCCCTTGTATCACCGGACACGGAAGTTCTCGACTACCGGATTCTAATCACCAAGCCACCTAGAATTAGCTCAACCTAGATGTAACTTGGCTCATGCATTAAGTTTTGTGAATTTCTTAGGTTGATATTAGTAGTTAGACTCTTAGCTCAAGGTCCACTTGCTAACGTTGTTTCTACACACAATTGCTCCACGGAATCCCTCCGCAAGGTCTCGTGTTTGCTACTTATGTAAAGAGTCAAGAAACGATTACTTATCTCCTAACTTTCACTAGCTTTAGATTAAACTAACAAATCAATTTAGCATGCATTCTAAACAATCTATCAATCAATCATGAATGTCTTTAAGATCATTCCTATTAGTAAAAACAATCGACAATTATGTGAAAAACTTCAAGATAGAATTTGAAAACAAAACTCAAATCATGTTAAGAACTAGGAATTCATCCTCAATCAATAAAATTAACTACTCATGTTTAAAGAGTTCACACAAAGAATAAGAAAAGAATAGAATTGTGTGTGTAGAGATGTGTGTGTAAAAGATATGTAAAAGATGTGTAGAACTCTCTATTTATAGGCTTCAATATTCTCCAAATCTTCCAAGGAATAGAACCTTTTCCTTTTGCAATTCAATTTCCAAATTCAAGTCTTTCTTCTTCCATCTTCTTTCCCAAATTTGAGTCCATTCTCCATCCAATTCCTAGCCCAAGTCTTCACAGCCCATGAGAAAAGTCCATAGAAAATTCTGGAATTTTTGGCTCGCCGGAAAATCGATTGTGGCCGAATCCGGCCGGAATTATCGCCACGGCCACCGAAAAGTTCACCGTCGTCCATGGAATATTCCGTTTAGATTCTGTTATATATAACTGTTGACTAACGGTCGTTAACTGTTGACCGGGTCAAGGTCTAAGTCACTGAGTCAGAACCGAGTCGGCCGAAGCCGGCCGACGGGTCCTAGCAGAGCCACTTTGCACAAAGCCAAATGCTCGTGATGCACAATGGTTGTGCTTCACCCATGATGGTCGCCCAAAATCAGAATGCACCATCATCACCAACTCCAGCACTGTAATTAGCATGCCTCTCACAAGCAGAAGAGCTCATTCTCACCGCATCGTTAGTACCATCCATACATTCCTCGTAACTCAACCTTTGTACAGCTCCAACATCAACCCTAGTCTACATCTCCACTCGCAAAGAATACTGCACTCCGCAACTCGCCTGTGCCATTGCAATCTTCACTTCAACAACCGCAACAAAGCCACATCAGATCGGCCGCAAGACCACTCTTCATTCATACTCCCGCCCTTAATCGCAACAACACTCCATTCCAAGCTTCACCCAAGCTCGTAGCTTCACTTCGCCACCTCCACAGCAATAACAATCATCAACTCGGGCCTGTTTAAACTTCAATTTTAACCTCAAACCGTAGCACTCAGCTCATGTAGTCGCATCTCACAAATCAAACAATCCCCGCCTACACCACCATGGCACAACCGACCCTTGCCTCGCAACATTCCAATTCACAGCTCAAAATCCTCATTGCAGCCCATCCATTCTATGCACCACCAACTGACTCAAAACCTCGTTCTCCCTAAGCATACATCTACATCATTTAAGTTCACAATCACAAAGCACAGCAACTCAATTACCAATCAGAGCTCAACCAAATCAGTCAAACCAGCCTTTGTATTTTATTCCTCCACCTCCTCAGAATTCCTCTTGAATCCAACAAGATTGAACCCAAATCCATCTTGTTCCCGCAACTTCATCTTCTCCCCGAGCTTCAATCGTTCTTCCATTCCCTCGCACAACACATTCATCACAAGACATCCAACCTCCACCTCGAGTCTTTCCCCGTAATGCCATCAATAGCAAAATGAATGGGTCACCTCCAACACACCCCGGCTTCAACCCAAGCACAACCCAAAAACCATCTCCATTGTATCTTCTTCAACACTCCCAAAGAATTTCTTGGCTTATTGCCACGCTTCAACCCATTTTCTTTGTATCGGTTCCTTCTCATCCATCGGTTTCACCATATCGAGAAACCCATCTCTATTCTTCATCCACAGTAATCGATTCAACCACGAGACGATCCCGAACCTTCGATTAACATCTTCTCTCGCTTCTTCTTCTCAACTGTGTTCATCTATGAATCTCTGAATGGTTCTCGATCCAAACGGCAGCCATTGCTAACTCTTCTCTCTCGTTTCAATTCGGAAGCTATCAATCTTCTATCGCAACTCAGTAGCTCAATTCATCACCTTCAATCGACTAATTTAACCCTAATTTCTTCTTTGTCTCACGACCGCTCTTGATTTGAACAATAATTTTGAATCTCATAGTCTTTGTGTAGCTTTTCTTCACTCAATTTCAGAGAATGATAAAAGGTCTTCTCTCTCGATTTAGTTTTAGGGTAAGGCTGGATATTGACACCCGGTCATCTCTGCTAAGGGTTAACCTGATAGCAGCCCCTTAACCTTGGATGGTCTGCGGCTAGTATTCCTCCATAAAGTTGCCCCTTAACTTAGGCAGATCTGTATTTAGTATTCTTTCAAATTGGGTTGCCCCTTAACCTTCGCTGGGCTCCATATATCAATTGCCTGTAAAATGACCTTTTTGCCCTTTTTGATCAAATAGTGTAATTTCTTCTTCTTTTCCTCCGTGCGACTCCAAAGTAGCTATAAAACTCAAAACAAGCGTAAAATACATAATTTACACGAAAAATAGCAAAGAAAGCATAAACTACTAGATAGTAAATTAGGTGTATTCTACACCTATCAAATTCCCCCACACTTAGACTTTGCTAGTCCTCGAGCAAATCAAACTAAAACTCACAACTTCAAAGCGTTCAAGCGTCACAAGCATCCAAAGAGTTATGAGGACATAGAGTTTCTGCATGCTAGTAATAAGAAGTTAGAAATACTAAAGAACATATTCTCGTTCTTAAATGTCGAGTGAGAAATAACCACACCATAATGAGAGAACGCGTGTTTGAGAAACGATCAATAAGCATTTCGCCTCGACTTCTGCCTCACCAAAAAGGATTTTATGATAATTGCACTCAAAAAGACGGCTTTTTTATGGTTCTCACATGTGTGCAGGTAGGAATGAAGAGAGAAATCCTGCAACACGTTGAATGGTGGGAAGGACAACTTCCGAAATATTTTAAAAACCCACATCTTTTAATATTTTGAAAAACCATTTTTCTGACGATCTCTACGAAAGGAAATCAACCATTATTATCGAGGATGAGATTACTTACTCACCTTCACATCCGATCGCCCATTATGATAACACCACTCTCACGGCATCCAACAGAAACGTCTTCCGCTTCTCGTCTTTGGTTCCAACTATTGATGATAAACCCTCGAATTTCATAAATCCTTAACAATTTATAACTCTTTACCTTGAAATCCTTGTCGCTTGAAACTTTCTTATAGATTTTCCTTCCCCACGGCTCATTAACAAAACAAATATTTCTCTTGTTTTTTTTTCTTTCTTCTTTTTTTTTTTTTTTTTTTTTCTTTTTTTTTCATTTTTTTCATTTTTCATTTTTTTTTTTTTTTAATTTTCAAAACAAGAGAAATTAAATACAAAATAAACCATGGCCGTGAAAGAAGTATTTTTCCGCTTGATTCTTCACAACTTGTATCGTCTTGAAATCATAAACTTCAAAAATTCTCACCTTTTAATTTAATTTCTTCGCTTTTATGAATAAGTCTTCATACTTGGATATAAAATTACCTCATTATATTGTAAGTCTTCAACATATATGTAAAATCCGCTCTTTGTATGTTGCTTTACTTGAGTTTGAAATTTGCTCTTTTTCTCATTCCGTTGCTTGTAAACCTTAAACTTTTCCAACTTTCCTTGTAGATTTTGATGTCGCTCCTTGTTGATGATGAGTATGTTTCTATGGATCCGTTGTTGTCGAGAGAGAGAATGGTGCTAACTGCAAATCGAACTACAAGAAGGAAGCTTTCATCCATGGACGTCACCCTCATGATTGACAAAATTAGCACTCAAGAGATCAAAGAGTAGTGCTTCTATTGGTGGGAGGTTGGGTAGCTCACCATTCTACCCGGAATTAACTTACGGTGACACACACTCAAAAGAAGCTCTTTAATAGATGGAAAATTTCTGGTCGGTGCCTCTCATGATATGAATACGGGTAGTCTCCACTAATGATTGATCAGCAACTCTAATAACGCATTTCTCCCTGCACCAAATTCGCATCACCGGCATGATTAAATCCATTATTTAACACTCAAACAAACAAGAAATCCAATGTAGTTCCCTAACATTTCCAAGTTCAATTATGTCGGGTCAAAATTCTATGTAAACATACCTAGAAGTATGCTAGTGACTCTAAAATCTTTAAAAGTTGGAATTTTTAAGTAGAACTCTTTTTTTTTTTTTTTAATTTTTTAATTTTTTTGTAATTTTTGTTTTAAAAACATGCTTAACCACTCCCCCACACTTAAACCTTACATTGTCCTCAATGTAATTGAATCCTCCTAGTAAATTCAAGGTGGGAAATTTTAACATGATAAGAAACAAGAAAAAGAAATAACAAAAAGCAAAAAGATAAGAAATACAAAACCTATGGGTTGCCTCCCATTAAGCGCTTGTTTTAAAGTCGACGGCCCGACTTGGCTCTTGTAAGATTCATTCCCCATATACTAACCGTAGTAGCAGGTTTTCCCACACTACACCCCTTACTCGATTTTGCTTAATTAGTCCATTGAAAGATATAAGATCAAGAATATTTATTGATTGAATCTATGAATTGTTTACACAAGAAAATGGAATTATACTTAGCAAGTAAAACACTCTTAAACTTTCTCTCTCCTAATGACTTGCCCAACCATTCCCCCCAAAAGATCCCTCCTCACAGACTCACTCAACCCTTTATATAGGGTGATACATAGTGGATGACAGCTAAGCTACCCTTTATTTTCGGGAATGTCCCGCGAAGTGTCGCAGATGCACAAACGTTCGCTCTCGCGACACTTATTAACCCTCGCCAGGGTCTCACATCTTCTTTATGTTTTGCCTGTCGTTATTCATTGCGTCGCTTATTTTAGCTTCCTCGCGACTCCTCGCGACGCGTCGTTCATTAATCCCGCGAACCTTGTACGTTGCGATATTATGATCCTACATCTTGCCTCTTTTTCCTTGAACATTGCTTGAAGAGCGATTTGAAGGAAAAATTCATTGTTGTCATATTCCTTGGTTTCAATTGGTGAAGGAACGAGCGAAAGAATACTTTTCTTAAAAAGTACGTACTTGCCTCTATTCTTTGCAAAGTTCAAGCTTCTTTGAGATATATATACGAAGTGTCATTTCTTGCCTCTTGAATAATCATTTTCGCAAGCTATTCTCGCCGATTAGGAGATATGTTGTATATTTGGATTCTTCTAAAGTTCTTTTCGTCTCTGCCTTCCTTGGGTTTAGTAGTGACCGTTTACACGTGTCCATATCTACCTTTTTCATCGGTGCATTTAATGTTAATCGGTCATAACATTTTTTCTCGTCTCATTTATAGGAGCATCCCCGTGAAGAATTTTCCTTTTCCTTTTCATCTTCTTCATCGTCCGCAAGTGTTCTTCTTCTTCATCGTTACGCAAGTGTTTGTCTATTCTTACCATCTTCTTCACCATTTTTGCTGTTCCCTAGCAGTCGTTACTCTCATGGCGTCCAGGTTTGTTAATTGTGCCATATCTGGCTGATTTTGTGGTTGATCAAATTAGCTTTCCTTGTCGAAATCACACTGGTATGATTAACTTTGTAATTCTCTTCGCCATTGTTGTTCAGCAAGAACCAATCCAGAACTAAGTTTACCGTGAAGGACCCTCTTCTTTCTTTGAGTTCGCCACCGAAACCTACTTCGCAACAAGAATCCCTCATGCAACAAAAGCCATCGGGCTCGCCATCAAAACCTACTTCGCAACAAGAATCCCTCATGCAACAAAAGCCCTCTTCGCGAGCAAAATCTATGGCTTCAAAAAGACAGTCTCATGAGTGACAAGGTATCTAAGAAACATTTGTTTTTATTTACAATGCATTGTTGCCTCTGCTTTCTTATTTAATTTGTCCTTCGCAGGATGATAAAACTACCGGTAATACTCCCAAAAGGCTTCGCTACTCCAAACAGTTACATTCCCGACGTTCCATTTCCTTCATTCACACCTTCATCTCCCGCCGCGAAACCTTCGCAAGATAATTTTGTGCCTCTTTCTTCTGATAACATTACTGGCGACAATGTTTCTATACCTCAACTCCTCATAGACCAAGTTCCTTTCAATTGTCCTACTACAAACAATATTATACCTTCTTCGCCTCGTCAATGTCCCTACTATTTCTCCAATCACTTCTCTCCCCGAAACCTCCTCTTCTCATGAGGTTCCTTTGACAAAAGACGACTCGTCTTCTTTGTCTCGAACAAATTCCTTTAACTCCGGAAAATTTGGAGGGGATAGATGTGGCCTTTAAGGTCCTTTCGATCTCGTAAATGATGCCAAAAAGACTTCTACCGATCCTCACAAATCGAATGTCTCGCGAGATTTTAAGTAAGCATCTTGATTTCGAGAGGATCTCGCAAGCACCTTTAGTTCAAGAGGTTAATAAGTCAAAGGATGATCTCCAAGTTATGGTCACGAAGTGCAATAATCTCCACCTTGAAAATCAAAATTTCTCATTATCTCACTAGATCGTGATAATCTTCGCAATAATAATGAATAATTAAAAGGTATGCTCTTGCCGTCCCCCATCTTTTTTTTTTTTTTTTTTTTTTTTTTTTTTTTACAACTCAAACCCTTGCTCGTCCTCAAAGTATTAAACCGAAACGAATAATGGAGATATATCAAACGAGTCTATCAAGAAGTTCGAGTTGAAAGAGATGCTTGGATGGAGCAAAGATAATCTCTTAGATAATCTTCATACCTATGCAAACTGATCAAATAAATAACTTGTCTAAAGAGAATTTTGATTTATCGCAAGAGCAAGTCTCATTAAGTAATGACTTATCTCGCCTCTCTTATGCTTTGACTAAAAACTAATTTGGAGTTGGAAACTTTATCGATGAGAATCGAACTCTTTCTCAAGAGAAACGTTTCCGTTGAATAAGATGGCGAGCTACTCGCAGTTAAAGATAATGCTTGTCAAAAGTTATGTGAAGAACAAAAACAAGCTAATCATACTTTGAAAAGCCAACTTGAAGAAATTATGCTGAGAGAGATAAACTTATTCGGGTAGAATAACGTTGAGTGTAAAAGCGAAGCAATTCCAAGAACAATGTGTCAAATTAGAAAAATCCAACTCTACTCTGGCGACCGAAAACTCCATACTTGTTTCTAATGAAAAGAATTTGCGATCTCGATTGAAAGGCTTAGTGGGAGATTCATTTGATGATGTCATGGACCGCTTGGGGAATAATTTCGCAGCTTTAATTCAACATCTTACTTCTCAAAAGGAAGGTAGTCAAATTATTTGACTATCGTAATTTATGTATTTATTCCATGAATGCTTTATTACCCTGAATATGCCAATAATGTTCGATAAGAATTTTCTCTGATCTTGTGTATTTGTTATGCAGACTACGAGAGAAAGCTTCGCTCCACTATCTCCACCCTCGTGTCGATTATTCTAGAATTCGCAAGGAAAACGGACTACTCTCCACGTCTCTTGCTCGTTCTCGACTGCGTGCAGAGCGAAGATTTGATTATATGTCTTATTGTAAGGACATTGATAGTAAGAATCGTCAGAAGGCATTGCTTCGCCAATTCTCTCTAAAAGCGGAAGTTCTTGTGAATAATATTTTGCTGTCCAAGTCTCTTGATCCTATTCACGTCGATCCTTTGGAAGTAAGTGATGATGAAGTTCCCAATGCTCCAGATAGTGATTATGAATATGAAAGTGGCGAAGATCTCTCTGATAAGGAAGTCGTCGATGAAGATCCGAATAGAAAAATTTCTGATGAAAGTCCAGCAATTGGCGAGAACAAAGGTGAAGAAAACATTTCTGAAGAAAATCCATCAACTGGCGGATGTGAAGCTGATAAAAGCGCAGAAAAGCCTCAACCATCCTCTGTATTTGATAATGCAGATATAGAGAGTTAAATTCTCTTTGTAATTTGTTAGAATTCCTTTTTGTTTGAGTGACTTAACTCTTTTGATTGAGTAATTTCCATATTTCTTTCTTCCTTTCTTAGTTAAGATCACCTTGCGAGCATGTTCGCTCATTGAATCTTTTATTAAGTAAATCCATCCCAATCAGGGATTTGATTTTAATTCTTCTCATGCGACAAAGTCGCAGCCGCTTCCTTTACATTTTCATGCAGAGGCCCATTGACCTTGCCTTATCATTTGTGTGGTCTTCCAAGTTAGACCTCCCTAATTAGAGGTCTTCCCCTGCCACCTTTCATCGCGACAAAATCGCAGGACGTCTTTACACTTGCATGTAAAGACCCATTGATCTTGCCTTATCATCATTTTCCAAGTATTTTTGCCTCTGCAGGATGTTTTAGTTGCAACAATATGACAGGTCTAAATATCCTTGCGAACATAAAGCCCCATGACATTGCCGTCTTGCGACGAAATCGCAGACGTCCGTACACTTTCGTGTAAAGACCCATTGATCTCGCCTTACCCTCGCGTTAGTATTATTGCCTCTGCAGGATCATTGCACAAATATGACGAGCCTAAATTCTCTTGCGAAAACATAGCCTTATGACATTTGCGTCTGTTTTGACACCCCCTAATGGAGAGCGTCGCCCTTATCATCTCCCCGGTTGCCCCTTCAAGGAGGCGAAACATCGGCCATACAAGACTAGCTCCTCCCATCCGGTCTTAACAACAACCGGTTGTTTTCGCAGCCTCTTATCCCTTATACCTATAGGGTTTATGGTTACAAGGCTGCACCCTAAGTGGAGTTTTCTTGGCGAGTGCAACATATGCCAAGACTTACCAAGAATGGCCAGGGTAGGTTCATCCATCCCGGCACTCTGGCTCAACCGTGTACCTCGGCGCCTTGAGCATACATCGACTCCTAAGAAGAGACCTCGGTCGCCCAACCAGGGTATAACCTACATATATAGTTGGGAATCCAAGGTACCTCTTCCGGATAGGCTTTCATGGGCCCCAAATTTCCATGACTCAGGCTTCAGGAGCGGTGTAACCTTCCCCCGAGCCATGTCGAGAGATACCCCTTATATGACGCACTTTAGGTCTTACATTTGCCTCTTACGAAATGTTATTCGCGAACTAGGGTGTACGCCATAAAGGTTCGTCCCATTCATTCATTCTTTTATTCAATCATTCTTTAGCATTTGCTATTTTGCTTGCGAGATATTCGCCAACTCATTCATTTAATCAATCGTTATCTCTTGTTGTTTTGTGAAGCCATTTATGACTTTTTTGTTATTCTTGCCGCGAAATCATCGCGGATTTTCTCTGCATTTTACTGAATGTCGCAAATATTTTGCGAAGAAATACTTCATCTTGATTCCTTTTTCCTCTCTCATTTCTATGGATAATATTTCTTTAGATATAACCTGTTCCATGGTCTATCCAGTTTTTGTCCCACATCTCTTCCTTCGGGATCCATCAATCTATATGCCCCTGTACCAACTACCTCTTTAATGATATAAGGTCCATCCCATTTTCTCGCCAATTTGCCTCCACTTTCACGTTGATATATAGGGGTTTCTCGCAACACCAAATCCCCTGGTTGGAACTCACGTATTTTTACACGCTTGTTATATTCTCTTGCCAATCTTCGCTGGTAATTCTCCATGTGCCGCAAGGCCTTTTCTCGTTTTTCTTCCAATTCATCCAACTTGATTAGAATGTTGCCTGCGCTAAGATTTTTCTCCCAGACCTCTTTTTTGGTTGTCGGAATCACGACCTCTGTTGGTAGTACTGCTTCAACTCCGTAAGTTAAGCAAAAAGGGGACATTCCTGTGGCTTCTCTTCTAGTTGTATTATAAGCCCATACTGCATTGGGTACTTGTTCGCACCATCCTCTATTGTGTCCTTCCAACTTTTTCTTCAATATATCAGCAATTGTTTTGTTTGTTGCCTCCGCTTGGCCATTAGCTTGTGGATATAATGGGGTTGATTTTCCACATCTTATCTGAAATGCATTAAGTAGCAACTCTATATTTTGCCCTTCAAACTGCTTCCCGTTATCAGATACCAATTGTGCAGGAATCCCAAATCTGCATATAATATTTTCAAATATGAAAGTAAAAATATCCTTATCGCGAATGTGCTGGACCGCTTTCACCTCTGACCATTTTGTGAAGTAGTCTGTTGCGACGATCAAGTATCTTCTTTGTCCTGTTCCCGGTAAGAATGGTCCCACAATGTCTAAACCCCATTTTCCAAAAGGCCACACACTTCTTGAAGAATTTAACGGTGCTCCCGGTGCATGTATCTTCTTCCCATGTTTTTGACAATCTTCGCAGCTGCCCGGATATTGCTCTCGCGTCTTCATGCATATAGGGCCAATAATATCCTTGCGTCTTTGCCTTATATGCCAAAGATCTCCCGCCGCTGTGATTTCCGGCATCCCCACTATGCAGCATCTTCAATATGGTTTCTCCTTCTTTCCTTGATAGACATCGAAGCGAGGGTCCCTCAAAAGAACGTCGATAAAGCACGCCATCTCGTAATTCATAATTTGTTGCCCGGCTTTTTAACTTGTGTGCTTCCAATCTATTTCTTGGTGCCTCGCCTTTCATTAAGTACGCGTGAAGCTCCACTCTCCAGTCTTCCTCGCGACCTTGCATTTCATCTACCACCATCATTATATCTCGCTTCTTGTCCCTCCTCTTTATTAATTGATGGCGTTAGCGTCGTATTTTGATATTCCTGCAGTGGGGTCTGTCATCATACTTGATATAAAGGCAAAAGCGTCTCATGAGTCTATTATCTCTCCTTGATATGTGCCTCCATTTTATTTTCGGTATCTCGTGCCGACAACACTTCTACAAGCTTCGTATTTCGTAGAGATGGATCATTTGTAGCATACTTCTCGTTATCCGACAAATTGCTAATTGCGAGTCACCGGTAATCCTCACATTCTCCAGTTTCATTTCTATTGCGAATCGTAGAGCATGTATTATAGCTTCATACTCCGTTTCATTATTGGTAGACTCAAATTCCAATCTAAAAGCAAAAGCTAACTTAGTGCCTTCTGAAATCGAAATCACAACAATTCCCACTCCTTTACCTTCTCCATTGGATGATCCATCCACTAATATTTCCCACCGATCCGCTCAGTTAACAAATCTTTTGGATCTCCATGCTCTTCTTCTACATCCATCATTTCATCCACTGCTTCATCTTCCTCCAAAGGAAATTCTCGCGTAAAATCCGCGACAACCCGTGACTTGGTTGAAGATAATATTTCATATTTGAGTTTATAATGGCTTATTTGAGCATTCCATCTTTCGACTCTTCCCGATCTTTTTGAATTTTTCATTATCGACTCAATTGGTACCTTCGTTACCACTTTAACAAGATGTGCCTGAAAATATATGCGAAGTTTAAACGACGCATAGACTAACGCCAGATTAGTTTTTCAATCTTCGAATAATTTCTTTTCTCGCAAAGCATTAAAAGTTTTGTTGATATAATAAATTGGTTTTTCTACTCAAGGTCCATTCGCAAAAAACTGCACTTAAGGCATGCGATGTTGTCGCGAGGTATATTAATAATTCCTCTCCTCCTTCGCCTTCGCATAATGGATATATCCATTAAGTGCTCTTTGATCCCTTGTAAAGCCTTTTCACATTCGTCCGTCCACTTAAATTTCAATCCTTTTTTCAAAACACTGAAAAAGTGTTTACACTTATCAGATGACCGCGAGATGAATCTTCCTAATGATGCTAATAACCCATTCAGCTTTTGAACGTCCTTACCGTCGCAGTGTGTCGGCATATCGCGAATCGCTTTTACTTTCTCCGGATCAACATGTATTCCTTCCTTTGATATAATGTAACCCAAGAATTTCCCCGACGCAACTCCGAAGGTACATTTCTCTCGGATTGACTTTGATGTTGAAACGCCTCATTTGTTCAAAAATTTCTTTCAAGTCTCGCACGTGATCTTCTCGCCTTTTACTTTTTACAAAGCATGTCATCTACGTATACCTCTAGTGTTTTATGTATCCATTCTGCGAATACTTTTTCTACCATCCTTTGATATGTTGCTCCAAGCATTTCGCAAACCAAAAGGCATTTTAGTATAGCAAAGATAATCCTCTTGGAGCGAAGAAAGCAAAGTGTGCTCTTGGTCTTCTTCGGCGAGAGGAATTTGATTGTAACCTTTGTATCCGTCCAGCGATGATACTCTTTCATTCCCGGCCGCCGATTCGACTAGCTGTGGGATGTCTGGTAATGGAAAACTGTCTTTAGGGCAAGCTTTATTTAGATCAGTGAAATCAATGCAAATCCTTATTCCCTTGTTCTTCTTTGGAACTATAACCATATTCGCTATCCACTCAGGGTATTTTGCTTGTCTAATAATTCCTGCGTCCAGCATCTTCTGCAGTTCTTCTTCTATCTGAGGGTGATATGCCGTTGCTATCTTTCTAATTCTTTGTTTGAATGGCTTCACATTTTTATCGATTTCCAACTTGTGACAGGCTACTGATGGATCTATACCAGGCACTTCATCCATATCCCACGCGAAGATATCTTTATAATCCCGCAATAGATCGACAGTTCTTTTCTCTTCATCCGCTCCCATGTTAGTTCCAATCTTTAACACCTTGGGTTTTTCCGTAGTTCCAATATTCACTTCTTTGGTTTGCTCTGCCGCGACGTAACTGGCCTTCGGTTCTCCCATAGGGGTTGGTCCTTTCGGTTCTTTCGCGGGATCATTTTCTTCTCCCGAGATCTCGCTAGGTATGCCTTTTCCTTCCTTCGCTCTGATCATGTAAACTCTGAACTCTTCTTCTTTCTTAGCCGCCCTCGTCATCTTTTTACGATATTTTGATATGTTCTTTCGCTTGTTCACTTGTTCCTCGTAACACTTTACTTCATTTTGATAATATATTCTTCCTTTAACAGCATCCCCTTTGATCTCGCTGACTCCGGTTGGTGTAGGAAATTTAATACATTGATGAAGTGTCGACGCCACAGCTTTTATTGCATGTACCCATGGTCTTCCTAGTAATATGTTATACGGTGATTCCATATCCACCACACTCAACGTCACCTGTGTTTCGATTCCTCCTAATGGAACACGTATTTCTATCTCCCCTTTAACTTTTGTTATAGATTTACCAAAACCTTGAATATTGTACGCCGCGAAAATCATATCTTCGTCTTTAAATCCCATCTTTTTGTAAGCGTGATAAAACATGATATTCACCAGACTCCCTGTATCAATTAAAACTCCATTCACTACCCATGTTTTCACTGTGTTCTCTACTTCCTCTCCATCCTTATACACGTTTATTGCGATCACCAGTGGAGACGCGTGATCCAAATTTTCTTTGGGTATTTCCTCCGCCGTAAATGTTATCTCTTGTTTTTCCCAATCCTTCAAAGGTGATGTTATTTCTCTATCCGTAATCTTCTTTCCTTCAAAATCTCGTTTGTGTATTCTTCCTCTGATATTTTCATGAAATTCACTAAGCATTACTCTTGTGTCTCGTGCCGCACGCCATATCTTTTTTTCATCCGATTTAAGATTTTCCTTTCTCATTTTCCTAACTCAACCAACTTTAATTACAATCTTCTCTCTTTTACCACTGTCCGGTGTCCCTGTTTCTAGCGCATATGTAGTAGCAGGTTTTCCCACACTACACCCCTTACTCGATTTTGCTTAATTAGTCCATTGAAAGATATAAGATCAAGAATATTTATTGATTGAATCTATGAATTGTTTACACAAGAAAATGGAATTACACTTAGAAATTAAAACACTCTTAAACTTTCTCTCTCCTAATGACTTGCCCAACCATTCCAAAAAGATCTCTCCTCCTCACAGACTCACTCAACCCTTTATATAGGGTGATACATAGTGGATGACAGCTAAGCTACCCTTTATTTTCGGGAATGTCCCGCGAAGTGTCGCAGATGCACAAACGTTCGCTCTCGCGACACTTATTAACCCTCGCCAGGTCTCACATCTTCTTTATGTTTTGCCTGTCGTTATTCATTGCGTCGTTTATTTTAGCTTCCTGCGACTCCCTCGCGACGCCGTCGTTCATTAATCCCGCGAACCTTGTACGTTGCGATATTATGATCCTATACTAACAATCGGAAAATTTGAGGATCCACGCATAATACCTGTTTTGCAAACAATAACTCCATACAAATATTAGCACAAGAAAATAATAGTGAAATTATCGCTCCATAGAAATTTCCTCCACACTTATTCTTTTCCACACTCGGAAGTGTATAAAGAATATAGAATTCGGGAACTTCCATGTATTCCTCTTGGCAAACCTGCATAGTGTTAGCATCAAGTGTTTCCAATGGTGGGTATTTAGAAACAAAATCATCCAAAAATACTTTCGAAGCACATACATTCAAACCAATAAGAGGTGAAGGAGAAGAATCAATAGGCAAAGGGTTAGACAAACCTTTCACAATCTCTTGTATTATAGAATCCTCTTCATCCTTAAAAAATTCGAGTGAATTACTTACCTCTTGTATATCGTGGTCCTCTATTAAACCTTGCAACCATTCTTCGTCGTTTTCTACCTTAACCAAAGTCTCGGTATCATTAAAATCATTGGCAATTTCAATTGGGTCTTCCACAAAATCAATGAATGTGGTTTCATCCTCTATAATCATCTCTTCAACATTCTCATCATCGGAATCGGGCCATTCTTCCCTCATATAATCTTCCTCGGTATAAATTGTAAGATCTTCTTGTGAGGGTGTTATTTCGTTTACAACAATAGGTAAGTGATACCCAATCTCCTCCTTTTGAATAGGTGAAGGATCGTTATTATGATCCGGAGTTGGAATAACTTCCTCATTGTCGGAACACTCATACACTTCCGCGGACTCCCATCTTTCCCTAAGAAATTTTTTCCAAGCAATAAATGCATCTTCCTCAAGCTCTTCCTTTTGAATAGGTGATTGATCATTAATAAGATCAAGGCTCGAGTAATCTACACTAGCGTCATCAAAAGTCTCCAAAGGTTGGTTAAGTTGTTCGTATATTTTCTCCGAATTCCTTTGAATTTCTCGATATGATTCTTGAAACTTTCGTTGAAGACCCCCAATCATGGCAGACATCTTATCTCGCAAAACTAGAGAATTTTCGATCATAAACAAAACTATCCTCCCATCCTTGTGATTGTCCACTTACATACCCGTCATAAGGTTGTTGATATGTATGAGAATATCCATAATGTTCTGTAGGGAATTTGATCATAGCCAAAAGATTGGTTTTGATTATATCCTAAGGATGGTTGGAAGTTGTCATAATGTTGAGGTTGAAAACCATATTGATTGTTGTAATATGCTTGCTCTTGTCCACCGTACATGGAAAACCGGCACACTGAATAAGATTCAAAAACCAAGTTAGATACGGAATAGAATCCAACAAAGCAAGAATAAAGCAATAAGAAAATAAAAACAACTAAAAACATCCGCTGCTCCCCAAGCAACGGCGCCAAAATTTGATGCGTGTCGTAGGTGCAATCAAATTAATTAATACTTTACTACCTAATTAACAAGTAATATAGGGCAGTCAAGGTCGATCCCACGAGGAGCACGAGATTCTAGTTGTAAAAGTTGTCACGAAAGGGGGGTGTAAAAGCAAAAGAAAATAAACAAAGCAATTAAAAGATAAAGTTGAAAGCAATAAGAGAGACAAGATCAAGGAATCCTTCTTCGTTACGAAACAATGAATCAAGTTATGTTCTCTTCTACTTGTTATTAGTCACAGATTATCACCAACCGTAGGTAAAGCAGCTAGCTCAGTGCTAAACCCCTAAATCCCTTGTATCACCGGACACGGAAGTTCTCGATCACCGGATTCTAATCACCAAGCCACCTAGAATTAGCTCAACCTAGATGTAACTTGGCTCATGCATTAAGTTTTGTGAATTTCTTAGGTTGATATTAGTAGTTAGACTCTTAGCTCAAGGTCCACTTGCTAACGTTGTTTCTACACACAATTGCTCCACGGAATCCCTCCGCAAGGTCTCGTGTTTGCTACTTATGTAAAGAGTCAAGAAACGATTACTTATCTCCTAACTTTCACTAGCTTTAGATTAAACTAACAAATCAATTTAGCATGCATTCTAAACAATCTATCAATCAATCATGAATGTCTTTAAGATCATTCCTATTAGTAAAAACAATCGACAATTATGTGAAAAACTTCAAGATAGAATTTGAAAATAAAACTCAAATCATGTTAAGAACTAGGAATTCATCCTCAATCAATAAAATTAACTACTCATGTTTAAAGAGTTCACACAAAGAATAAGAAAAGAATAGAATTGTGTGTGTAGAGATGTGTGTGTAAAAGATATGTAAAAAGATGTGTAGAACTTCTCTATTTATAGGCTTCAATATTCTCCAAATCTTCCAAGGAATAGAACCCTTTTCCTTTTGCAATTCAATTTCCAAATTCAAGTCTTTCTCTTCTTCCATCTTCTCTTTCCCAAATTTGAGTCCAATTCTCCATCCAATTCCTAGCCCAAGTCTTCACAGCCATGAGAAAAGTCCATAGAAAATTCTGGAATTTTTTGGCTCGCCGGAAAACTGGGATTGTGACCGGAATCCGGCCGGAATTATCGCCGCCGGTCACCTGAAAAAGTTCACCGTCGTCCATGGAATATTCCGTTTAGATTCTGTTATATATAACTGTTGACTAACGGTCGTTAACTGTTGACCGGGTCAAGGTCTAAGTCACTGAGTCAGAACCGAGTCGGGGCCGAGGTCTACTGACCGGTCCTAGCTGTGCCACTTTGCACAAAGCCAAATTTGTGATGCACAATGGTTGTGCTTCAGCCATGATGGCTGCCTGAAAATCTGTAATGCACCATCATCACCAACTCCAGCCCTGTAATTAGCATGCCTCTCTACAAGAAGAATAGCTCATTCTCACTGCATCAGTTAGTACCATCCATACATTCCCGTAACTCAACCTTTGTACAAACTCCAACATCAACCCTAGTCTACATCTCCACTCTGCAGCAATACCAGCACTCGCAACTCCGGTTCAGTGCCATTGCAATCTTCACTTCAACAACTGCAACAAAGCCACATCAGGGCTGTTTTTGCAAGACCACTCTTCATTCATACTCCCCGCCCTTAATCGCAACAACACTCCATTCCAAGCTTCACCCAAGCTCGTAGCTTCGCCTCGCTCACCTCCACAGTAATAACAATCATCAACTCGGCTTCGTTTAAACTTCAATTTTAACCTCAAATCAGTAGACTCACTCATGTAGCTGCATCTCACAAATAAACAATCCCCACTACACCACCATGGCACAACCGACCCTTGCCTCGCAACATTCCAATTCACAGTTCAAAATCCTCATGCAGCCCATCCATTCTATGCACCACCAACAGACTTTCAAAACCTGTTTCTCCCTAAGCATACATCTACATCATTTAAGTTCACAATCACAGCAGCTGCAGCTCAATTACCAATCAGAGCTCAACCAAATCAGGTCAAACCCAGCCTTTGTATTTCATTCCTCCACCTCCCTGTAAATTCCTCTTTGAATCCAACAGCATTGAACCCAAATCCATCTTGTTCTGCAACTTCATCTTCTCCCTGAGCTTCAATCGTTCTTCCATTCCCTGCACAACACATTCATCACAGTACATCCAACCTCCACCTGAGTCTTTCCTGTAATGCCATCAATAGCAGCTGCAATGGGTCACCTCCAACACAGCCCCTGCTTCAACCCAAGCACAACCCAAAAACCATCTCCATTGTATCTTCTTCAACACTCCCAGCAATTTCTTGGCTTATTGCCACAGTTCAACCCATTTTCTTTGTATCAGTTCCTTCTCATCCATCGGTTTCACCATATCGAGAAACCCATCTCTATTCTTCATCCACAGAATCGATTCAACCACAGAGACGATCCCGAACCTTCGATTAACATCTTCTCTCGCTTCTTTCTTCTCAATCTCGTGTTCATCTATGAATCTCTCGGAATGGTTCTCGATCCAAACGGCAGCCATTGCTAACTCTTCTCTCTCAGTTTCAATTCAGAAGCTATCAATCTTCTACTGCAACTCTGTAGCTCTGAATTCATCACCTTCAATCGACTAACAGAACCCTAATTTCTTCTTTGTCTCACGATCTGCTCTTGATTTGAACAATAATTTTGAATCTCATAGCTGCTGTGTAGCTTTTCTTCACTCAATTTCAGAGAATGATAAAAGGTCTTCTCTCTCGATTTAGTTTTAGGGTAAGGCTGGATATTGACACCCGGTCATCTCTGCTAAGGGTTAACCTGATAGCAGCCCCTTAACCTTGGATGGTCTGCGGCTAGTATTCCTCCATAAAGTTGCCCCTTAACTTAGGCAGATCTGTATTTAGTATTCTTTCAATTTGGGTTGCCCCTTAACCTTCGCTGGGCTCCATATATCAATTGCCCGTAAAATGACCTTTTGCCCTTTTGATCAAATAGTGTAATTTCTTCTTCTTTTTCCTCCGTGCGACTCCAAAGTAGCTATAAAACTCAAAACAAGCGTAAAATAAATAATTTACAATAAAAAATAGCAAAGAAAGCATAAACTACTAGATAGTAAATTAGGTGTATTCTACACCTATCGCCTTTCCTTACCTTGGCTTCCTCCACCTTGACTTGCATCACCTTGTTGAGCACGTTCTTGTCTCACTTGTTCTCGGGTTTTCCTGGGACTCTTACTTTGCTTAGCCAGATCAACAAACATTTTCTTCGCCTGTGACTGCAATAATCAGCGTACTTACGTTGTTGCTCAGGTTCAACCACTTCTCCATTGTCGGCCAAGCAACAGAAAGCCTTAATAAGAATCTTTATTTGTTCCATCTATTTGCATTCAAATACTAGTTCATATTAAATAACTTATATTTGTATGTTTATGAATAATACAATACCAAAAATAAATACTTACCAGGAGCTTAAGAATGGTGGAATCATATCTAGTGTTGGATGTAGAAGCCGATGAAGATGCCTTATTGCTCCTTCGAGTGCTGTGGAGGATCTTTCCTGATGACCCGAGGGTGAGAGAAGCGTTCATACCATTCCAAGTAATCTGTTGTGGACTCATGACCTTCATTCACATGCTCCCAATAAGAGACGCCTATCTTGCTATCATTCTTGTGCCTATCATCCCAATGCTTGGTCTTAGGTTCAGGTTTGTAAACAACCACTAATTCCGAGTCGTCAGACTCACATTTGTCTAACTTGTGCTTGAATCGCGGTTCATAATCCGGTACGGGTGAATCTTGAATGTACCCAAGCTGACGCATGATTCTCATCGGATTATACATTGAAAAGCCGTAAGGGTAAAACAGAGGGCCATTGTAATACACAACATCTTCCATTGCGCTCACTCGATCATTCTTATAAGGATCAAAGATTACCTCTTCAGCTGTGATGTTGTCCAATTTTTGGCGCATTTCTAACAAAGCATCCTTTTGTTCCTTATCTTGACAGCCAGTGTACAAGTATCGAGTCCCTCTTGGTTTGGTTTTGTTCCATTCTGGGTTGATTTTGACGTCGGGATTATCTTTGATCAATGAAGGGAAACGATCATACATCCACACCTATATTAACACCAAATAAAATAAAATCAAACAATCCAATATGTATAAAAATATTCAAAGAACAAAAAAACATAAATACATAAGATAACTTTTTTCAATCCAATTACCTAGAGTAGAGCCGTATTGCCATGAACTTGAGAAGATCGTTCCCGAGAAGAAATTGATAACTGACAATTCAAATGTGCTACCATGGAAGTCTCCCAAGAGTACTTGTTCACATCATCCAAAGGATCCAAAAGTTGAAGAAGGTTGACACTCACCCGGTTACCCTTGCTGTCGGGAAATATAACCGAACCAAGTGTGTACAAAAAATGCCCAGCCGCCGCATAACGACATTCCATATCAGAGAGACCATCAACTTTTTCTTTGATTAGTGTTCCGGCAAACATCTCCCTAATATCAACAAGTTTGAACTCTTTATTCGGGTACTTCTTGCCCTCACAAAAAGGCCGAATGTCGTGTCTTGATCCCAACCAAACAATTTCTCGGTCAATGCATAAATTTGTTCCCAAGTAAGCCTTTTCTTGAACTTGTCATTGGTAGATTTTCCTTCGACCGACAGCCCTAATATCTGATCTGCATCATCGGGTGTCAATGCCATCTCACCAAAAGAGAATTGGAATGTATGGGTTTCGCCGTAAAACCTCTCACAGAAACTTGATATTGCAACCTTGCCATATGCAATCACAGAGTTCACAACGGCAGTATACAAAGCAGAGTTTTCAATAATCTCCTTGACTCTTTCACATTCATCCTTTAGATCCCACAAGGACATTTTCACATAAGAAGATTGCCGCCTGAAAAGACGGACGACATTCTTATGATCCTACAAAAGAAAAAACAAGTAAATATAAAAAAATTTAAAGTTAACATCAACAAATCAACTATAAAAGCAAAGTTGAGATTGTTACGATTGTTTCGTAGATGGTACGAGCCCAAGTGCCCGTATATCCAAATAGAACTTCGCATCCATCTATAGGTTCTCCTCTCGCTTTACCACCACGAAGAGGTTCCAGCAGCAAATGTGTGGCGGTAATGTGTCTTGCTCTTTGCAACTGGATTTCCATCCTTCCGTCTCGTCGGCTTCACCCGCTCTTCCACTATCTCCTCATTATCACCACCCACACCCTTACCATCATTACCTTCATCATCCTCTTTCTCCTCCTCCTCCTCCTCATCATCATCACCACCAACATCACCAACACCCTTACCATCATCATCCTCCTCCTGCTCCTCATCATCATCATCATCACCACCACCACCACCCCCACTACCACCACCAAAGCCAGAACTACCATTACCACCACCATTACCATTGTTACCATCGTCATCATCATCATAAATCTCTTCTGGTTCCATAATGTATTCTTCATCGCTTCCGGAAGCAGATACAACAGGGGTGGAAGAACGTGACGAATACGAAGAATCATTATCGGGGTCTCTTGGTTCGTCGATAAACAAGGGTACCTCATTCGGCTTTTTTCCTCTGAATGGACCGGCATTTAAGTATCTGGTGTGTCGGGGAGGTTTGTAAGGAGGAGTGGGCATGTGTTTCTCGTGTTTCTTTTTACTACAATGGTAACATACAAAAAAAAAGGAACAAATAAGTTGAGTATTTCATGCTATCAGAACAAGGGTCGTCACCCTATTCTTTAAAACAAAAACGACTCTCACAGAAAACATGACGACTCTAACAAATAATGTGACGACCCTATCAATATTTTGGACCGTGAGTATTTTTGTTTTCCAACAAGAGTCATCATCTAAGGGTAACGACTCTAATCCAAACCATAAGAGTTCAATGACGACTCGAATATATATATTGACGAAACTTCCAATTTTTAAGACAGAGAGATTGTTCTTAGCAGAATTAGGGTCGTCAATAGATTCGATTACAGAGGTAACGACCCAATTCTAGGGCAAAAAATTGTAGTAGCAGAATTAGGGTCGTTAAGTTAAACATCATATAGATTAACGATTTTTCATAGAGTTAACATGCATATGAAGAATCGTTAGGGTTTAAGAAAATATAGAGTAACAACCCATTCACAGTAACTGAAAAAAATCGGTTCCAAACCTCAATTTCACAATCAAAACTCAAGAAAAATAAAAACAAAAGTGGGTTTTAGTCACTTACTTTCTAATTGGCGCCATTTCTTCTTCTAATTCTTCCTGGCTTGATACCACAACCTTGGTTTTGAGATTAATCTTCAATTTGGGTTGCTCTACCAATTTAGGGTTAGCAAACTTTCCTTTGTACTCATTGGTTCGAGCCATGTTTGTAGAAAAAGTTAATCGTCGATTAAAGTTTTTCGTATCGACGAAGAAAAAAAAAGGGTCGTCAATGGAGGAGATGGAGAGAGTTATCGGGTGGGAGAGGGAAGGGAGGGGAGGAGTTTTTTATTTTGGTTTTAGAAAATGAATTGGGGGCCTTATGTTTAGAGTTAATAGTTTTTTAAGCAGAAAGGGTAAAATGGTATTTTCACCACCTTTTGGAACCCCTTAAAATTTTTGGTGTAGGTATAAATTGGTCAGGGCCCCTAATTGTTTTTTTGGGCCCCCTAAATTAAACGAGGATGTATTAGTGTTGGCTAGTTTTCTATATTAAGTCAGTAATGCACCGTCATTGTAGTTGCAGGATTTCCTACACTACACCCCTCATTAGATTCAACACAATTAATCCATTTGAATATGAATAACTATGAATTTGATTGATTATTTTCTTGAAGTGTTTACAAAGAAAGATAGAACAGAGTCAAAGAAATTACAATCACTCTTAACTTTCTCTCTCCTAATGACTTGCTTAACAATCCAAAAAGAACCCTCTTGCAACAGATTTACTCAACCCTTTATATAGGGTATTACATAGTGGATGCTGACTATCTTTGTCCTTTATTTTCGGAATGACTCGCGAAGTATCGTAAGTGTATAAATGTTCGTCTTCGGCGACACTCCTAAATCTCGCCAAATCTTCACACTTTTCTCATGTTCTGGCTGTCGTCACCCATTGCGTCATTTATATTATTTCCCTGCGACACCTTCGCACATACCGTGCGTTATGGATCTCGCAAGGTAAAGATGTCGCGATATTCTGATCCTACATCTTGCCTCTTCTCATGTCTTTTCTGCGAAGGAGAAAATATCATGATAATTTATATTTTAAAATGCCACAATTGCTCATCTTTATCTCGCGATTGTTCACTTTTATCCGTTTTATTCATGTACGGAATTTATTACAGGTGTTTCTTCTTCCACTCTTTTCTTGACACGTCTCTTTTAACCGCTTATCTTTGACCATTCACGTCCCATCTCGCATTAAATGCATTTGTTTTTCTCGAGAATCCTTCCCTCTATATATAGTTTTCTCACCCTTCTCTTCTTCTCTTTTATTTTCTCTCTGCAACTTTCCTTCAGCTTCCTTCCTCCGCAATTTGCGCTTCTGCTACTGTAAATCCTTTTTTCTTTCTCTTGATTTTTACTTCCCCCCGTCATTCCCATACTCTAATAATGGCTTCACTTGGTCGTACATACACACCCCTTTTTAATGAAGTTAAAAAGAAGTTACAGGAAAAGGGTTTCACCTTATCAACCATTCCTGATCAAGAATCTTCATCTATATTTTCTGCAAAATTGTTTTCGATCATCAATGTGATGATCATAAAATCATAGTCTCGTTAGGTCAACTCCTCGCAGGACTCCCCATTCCTCTATACAATCCCGAGATACCATTATTCTATGAAATCCTTGCTCATGAAAAATTCTCGCGAGCTGTTTATCAGTTGAGCGGCGACTGCATCCGTTTAATTCTTGAATTCGCCAACCGTGGCGCCGGTAAAGGATCTTTATATTCTGATGATGTCAAGGATCCTAAATTCCTAAATTTAGAGATAGCCGCTGAGAAGTATACTGTAGAAAACTTCTTTGCGAATTATGCAGTAATAAATATGAGAAATGATAAATCTCATTTGGGGTGCTCGACTGAAGAAAAAGATAATGTTGATGCGAGATAAACCGCTCATGCAAGATATTGGACCGGCATTCGGGCAACAATAGTACTCCTCGTCATTCCAAAGATGAGAAATGGTGGGTTGTTCCTTTATTTTGAGTGGACCCTATATCGCAGGTTCACACGTACTCCGAGAATCTCGCAAACTATCATCCTTGGGAATTTAAGTGGCCCGAGAAGGCAAAAGAGGTATGTTTCATTTTTTTTTTAGGTTTTGCTTTTGCGATATTCCCGATGACAAGCATTTATTGAATTTGCAAAGTTTACAGGTTGACAAACTGAGGAAAAGTTATGAAAGAAACCCAAAGGCGAGTACTCTGGCGATACTCCGATCGATCACGAATGAAGTAAGAAATATTTTCTTTTGTTATTTTTAACAATATTGTTGCCTCTATTTCTTATCTTCATTCGTGTGCGAAGGTTATTGAAGAAACAAACATCCCCGAAGCTGCGAAGGTTAAGGGCAAGGATAAAATCACTCTTCGCAAGGACAAGTCTTCTGCTCCATTTTCTAAAAAACGGAAAACCCAACCCTCTTCTCATTCTAGTTCTCAAACCGGCGAAAGCTCTGACGAGGATGAAAATGAGATTGGTACTTCCTCTGCGAGGGAGAATCACTCGACTATTTCTGCTATGGCACAATTGTCTAGTGTCTTCTCCGATTCTATGCAAGGATTAGGAGATGATCATTTAACTGCTACTTGCGAAGCTCTCGCTAAAATTTGCGATGCCCTGCTGTTAGAGGATAATGAATCTTTTCGCGGAATTTCCCGAACATTGACTTCAAGTCACTTAAATGCTCTCAATGCTTTGGTATGTTCATATTCCTTTGTTTCTCTGTAATTTCTATTATATGCTTTACCTTAACAATTTATTTATTTTCCTTTACAGTCTGGGAGAGCTTCCTTTGTTATTGCCTCAGATCTCGAGAAAAGACGTGACAACCTTGAAAAGAAAAATCTCCAACTTAAAGAGAAGATCCAAAAACTAGAAACTGAAGTTGCGATGTCTCGCAAGAAAGATGAAAGAATTCAACAGTTGGAAGTTGAGTCTGCTTCTCAGAAGACTAAAATGTCTACTCTTCAAAGTGCAAATCAACAACTTTATGTATAAAACTTTTACTCTTCAAGTCGCCTTTATTTTGTCACCTACTTTTCTTTGCCTGATTTATTATTTTCACAGACATATATAATCTCTCTGAAGAAGCCATTCTTCTCCATTCATTTCCCGAGCCTATGGACAATGATGTTCTTCTCACTCATCTCAACGAATCTTTAAGCAGTTCGTCAAACAAAATTGATTCCCTTTCGTTAAATGAACTTCAAGCCAAATATCGTCTCTTAGAGATTGAGCATAGATCTAGTTTAGGTTTAGCCAACCGATTTAAACAAATGTATCTTGATTCCCATAAGAAAACCAAAACTTTAAGGAAGAAAATTAGTGGTCTCATAGATGACAAAGACCGTATCGCTAATAAAGGTGCACAGGCCTTAGCAAAATTTCAAAAATCTCTTCTCGAAGTACAAATTGAACGAGACGAATCTCTTCGTCAGAATGCCATACTTAATGAGCGAGAAGATCAAATTCGTTCGCTTCTTGTTATAAATAATGATGATGAATTCGCTTGGGCTGCGAAGGTTCTAGATAATGCCAGGAATAACTTAGGTGTTGATGTTAGCCTTCATGCCGAGCATACCACCTTGGTTAAAGACATGATATCGACAGAGAAGGTTGTTTATTATACTTTCATCGCTCCTTATCTCTCGTAGTATTGTTATTGTGTTGTTAATTCATTGTCATATGTTTTGCAGAATCCGAGAAGAGATTTCAAACGAGGATTGAAGAACTTGAGTCTGAAAAAGGGGAACTCATGAAGGCCTTTCTCTTCGCAATAACAAGTATTCTAAGTTGAAGAAACAACTGCAAGCTACAGTGGCGAATTTCAACAATAATGTTGTTCGTTTTCGCAATCAAACTATTGAAACGGTTTGCAATGATCACCGCATTCCTCTTAGTTCATACCCTTGTCTTCGCGATGATATTCCTGAGGATATACCTTTTTCGGATGTCTCTGATAGTGAAGCTAGCGAAGAAGAAGAATCTGGCGAAAAGAATGATGGAATTGAAGAATCTGACCAAGAAGTAGAATCCCCAAAGAAATAACTTCTTTTTCTTCTTTCGCTTCTTGTAATATCTGTATATATACTCTTTTAATCTTCTTGGATTGCTAAATATGAATTCAATCGTTGTCTTCTTTATTTGCGCATATCAAGCAGTTCTCCTTTATAATTCAACTGACCAGCATTATGAATACATAAATCCATCATGTGGAAATGAATAACAAGATTTTATCCTATTCATTCCCATACTTGCCTCTGTTATTCATTTTCAAATGAGAGATTTGACCAATTGTCTCTAAGTAATGGAACCTCTGACTTTCGCCTTTATTATTTGTAACTTCATGATGGAATATAATCGTTTTCGCAAGCTTATTTGCTTCCTCAATTTTATGTATGTCTATTTCTTTAGTTATGTTGAAGTTTATTATTGCGACAAGATCGCAGGATGCCTTCACAAATGAAGAAATCTGTTGATCTTTCCTTATCATTCTTGTGTGGTCTTATTTTGCCTTCCTAATTAAAGGTCTTATTTCGCCACCCCTCGTTGCGACAAAATCGCAGGACGTCTTTAAATTTTCATGTAATGACCCATTGATCTTGCCTTATCATTTGTTAAGTATTTTTGCCTCTGCAGGATATTTTATTTGCGACAATATGACATGCTTAAATATTCTTGCGAATGTAAAATCCCATGACATTTCCTTCTTCGCGACGAAATCGCAGGACGTCTTTACATTTTCATGCAAAAACCCATTGATCTCGCCTTATCCTTGCGTCGTATTCTTGCCTCTACAGGATTATCGCACAAATATGACAAGCCTATATTTCCTTGCGAAAATAAAGCCTCATGACATTTGCGTCTTTTGACACTTATCAGCTCCCTAATGGAGGGTGCCGCCCTTATCTTCTCCCTGGTTGCCCCTTCAAGGAGGCGTACATCGGCCATACAAGACTAGCTCCTTCCATCCGGTCTTAACAACAACCAGTTGTTTTCGCAGCCTCTTATCCCTTATACCTATATGGCTTATGGTTACAAGACTGCACCCTAAGTGGAGTTTTCTTCAGGCCGAGTGCAGTATATACCAAGACTTGCCAAGAATGGACGAGACACTTCAAATGCCCAGGCACTCTTGGCTCAACCGTGTACCCCGGCGCCTTGAGCATACACTGACTCCTTGGAAGAGACCCTCGGGCGTCCAACCAGGGTATAACCATATATATATATAGTTGGAAATCCAAGGTATCTCTCCCGGATAGGCTTTCATGTGCCCCCAATCTCCATGACTCAGGTTCCAGGAGCGGTGTAACCTTTTCACTGAGCCATGTCAAGAGATACCCCCTTATATGACGCACTTTAGGTATTACATTTGCCTCTTGCGAAATATCATTCGCGAACTAGGGTGTACGCCATAAAGGTTTGTCCCATTCACTCACTCTTTCATTTTTGTTAATTCATTCAATCATTCATTTTGTTTGCGAAGCTATCGCACAATCTTACATTGTTTAATCATTTTTGTTTTTCAATTCTTCAATCAAATTGTCATACATTCTTGATGGCGAGATCCTCGCATATTTCTTCTTCAATTATTTTTTCTTCCTCTTACCCTTAACATGCTTTTGTTATTGCTTTTTGATGATTATTCATTTCTTACACGTTTTGCTCCTGTTTCCCTCTGTATCTGCATCATGAAAACCTCTTAATAGTTCTTTTCCATCATAACTTTCAACTGCCTTCATGCCTTCACCTCGCAATGTATCTTCTCTCCTTATATTTATGTTGTCTATCATTTCTCTCCTTAAAACAAATTTTTAGCTTTCGCTCCAACTTCTATCACGAATGTTTCTTTCCCCTTTGCTGAATTTGTTCTGTGCATTTCTGGCGGTGGTGGTAACGGTTGAACCTTCTCTTCACCTTTTAGAAAATGACTCAGCTTTCCTTGGTCAATCATTCTGAGGATGATTCTTTTTATATTTCTGCAGTCATTTGTCAAGTGTCCATGAAAGCGGTGGTAAGAACAGAACTCGTGACTTCTATCACTTGGTGGTGGCTCACTCCCCATGTTCCATGGCGCAGGTATGTTTTCCATCAAGAGTATAGCTTCCCATATTTTTTCAACGCTAGCATTTAATGGTGGCATTTTGATTTCTTCCCATACTACTCTGTGACGTTCTTCGACCTCCATGATAATTCCGCCTTTGACTTCCATAAGTTTCTTGCGGATGATCAAGTCTTTGAATTTTGTTATTGCCGCCACGGTTGTAGTAATTCCTTTCTCTCTCAAATTCTTCTTGATCACGACTTCCCATGGCTACTATCTTCGGCTGTCCATCATCTGTTACCCTTTCTTGTTGACCTTGCGAACTACTCGCCACCGTGTTTATCAGTTTTGGTAATAAACTTGCATTCGCAGCATTTGAACTTGTATTCGCAATTGGATATGATTCCATCTCATTTTGCCTTTCCTCTAAAGCAATATACTCCTCTTGAAGTTCTCGCAGCTCCGTCATCGTGATTGTATTCTTGACTCTAAAAATTTGAATATATAGCACATTGGTTGCGAACATAGCGTTTATAAATGATAAAATGAGATATCTTTCATCCACTCTTCCAGCCCATCTCGCTACACATCGTCTTCCATCTCACAAGTTAGGTGTCTTAAACTTTAGCTAACTCTTTGTTTCAGCCCAAATACATCTTCAATTCCTGGTCGCGAGGAGTTGTTACTTATGTATGCCCCTAAGAATATAGCTTGTAAATGGTTGAATGACGTGATGGTGTTTCTTGGTAAACCCTCAAACCATTTCAGTGCTTCTCTTGTTAAACTTGATGAGAAATATTTGCACAATATAGCGTCATGATTTTCCCATTGTAACATACATCTCACATACGCCTTGATGTGTTGTATTGCGCAAGTTGTTCCATCAAAAATGCTGGTTAATGCGGGTAAATTGTATTTTGGGGGTATTCCACCTAACTGCACCTCTAGTGTAAAGGGAGTTTTCGCAGCTTCTTCGATGGCCTCATCCAATTGTCTTCTTCCTCCTCCCCTTCTATTGTTCATCATTCCTCTCATTTCTGCCAACTCTTTTAAGATTTGTTCATTTACATCAGGATTCGAATTTATTGGTCTTTTTAGCTCGACTCTCTCCTTCGTGTTCATGTCTATCTTGATTTTCTTGTTCAGCATTTTCTTCTCTTCTTTCTCTGCGACTTTCTCCTCCATTTCGTTCATGGATTCGCACACCATTGTATCTATCATTTTCTCTTCTTGGTTGTCTGTCAATTCTCCTTTGTATTCTTTCATACTCTTCATTGATATTTCCATTGTTGCGATTTTGCTCGCGCCTTCTTTCTCGATTTTCATGATTATTCTGCCGAATTGCTTCCTCCAATTCTCGTTCTTCCATTTCTGCTCTCAATCTTTCCCTTTCGCAAGCTAAACGCGCTTGTTCAATATAATGCTTTTTGATGTCATCTTCAATCTCCTTTTGTTTCCTCTGTGTTTCTCTCCCATGCGAGTATTCTTCTTCCTCCTTCCCGATTTTCTTCATCGGTTGGATTATTCTGCACGCCTATTTCCTTGATTTCCATTATTTTGGTCATTCTGCAAAATCTCCGGACGTGGAATACACACCACTTCCCTTCTTTTGTGCAGTATCCTTCACCGAGATTTAGCTCTCTTTCTAAATTTTCTTCATTAACATTTTCTACAGGTAACATTCTCCTCCTATCATCTCTAACCGATCCCTGGTCTTGATCTGGTATTACTTCTCGACCTCCTATTCTCGCAACCTCATATTTTCCATTCTTAACTCATGGTTTTTCCTTGTTAAATCTGCGCGTTCTTCCGCTTCTAATCGTCTTTCTTCATGTATTGTTTGTCTCAACGTTTCTAATGCTGCGATTTCTTCATTTCTATGAGCTGTTTCTCCCATTTCTTCTCGATTTCTCTCCTCTTGTCCGTTATTTACCAATTGTTTCACTACTTCTCTTTCTTCCACAGAATCTGATCTTCATGTATGTACGCTCACCCTATCATAATCTATTACTCTATTCGGTGCCGGTTGAATTGGTGGTTGAATTTGACCTTCTTCTCTATCTCTTGCATTTATTCTTGATGGTTCACCTACTTCATTTCTCCTTTCTCCAGCTAATCTCCCGCTTCTCCTCACAATTGTTGGTAGTTCTGACGCATTCCTTCTTCTTGCCATTTCTCAATTTTAGTAAATTGTTGAAAATTATTCAAAATTTCTTTCTCGTTACTCCTGATTCTTTTAATTCACAAGGTTGATCTTCTCCTCAGTCCCTGTTTCTAGCGCATATGTAGTTGCAGGATTTCCTACACTACACCCCTCATTAGATTCAACACAATTAATCCATTTGAATATGAATAACTATGAATTTGATTGATTATTTTCTTGAAGTGTTTACAAAGAAAGATAGAACAGAGCCAAAGAAATTACAATCACTCTTAACTTTCTCTCTCCTAATGACTTGCTTAACAATCCAAAAAGAACCCTCTTGCAACAGATTTACTCAACCCTTTATATAGGGTATTACATAGTGGATGACAGCTATGCTGTCCTTTATTTTCAAGAATGACTCGCGAAGTATCGCAAGTGTATAAATGTTCGTCTTCGCGACACTCCTAAATCTCGCCAAATCTTCACACTTTTCTCATGTTCTGGCTGTCGTCACCCATTGCGTCATTTATATTATTTCCCTGCGACACCTTCGCAATACTGTCGTTTAAGGATCTCGCAAGGTAAAGATGTCGCGATATTCTGATCCTACAGTCATAATGACTGGAGGTTTTGCTGATGCACCGTCATAACTAGAGGTGTAAAATGTGCCGGCCCGGCACAGCCTAGCACACGAAATAGCGTGCTTCACGTGCCATGTGTCGTCTTCGTGCCGTGCCAACGATTTAAACGTGTTGCAGCCGTCTTTGTGCTTTACTAGTCAAAAGCTAGGCATAGCACAGCCCACGGACACAACACACGAATAAACGTGATGTGCCATGCTGGCACACATGTTATAAACAAATTGAAATCACTTAATGTATCCATTAAGTCGGACATTATCACCAGAATTTAAATAGACAACATATCATTTAAAATTATTTCAAGTAAAATTAACAAGTTTATTCAATAAAAAGAAATAGCCCATCAAATATAAAATTGGATCATTGCCATATAAATCAATTTTCTAGTCAAATATAGGTAACGACATTATAACAAAGATATTGAAATATATTTTCCAAATATTTGGGTATTATATGTGTTGTTATAAAAATAAGCCAACATAAAATGTTAAAAACTAGCGAGAATAGTGACTCTTTTATGAAATATACACAAAATGTGATGTATTATGCCATGTTATATGGTATACTTATGCATGTTATGACGTGCTTTCTTAACGTGTTGTGCTGGGCTGTGCCACGTGCTTCTCTGTGCCGCGTGTTGTGATGTGCTACTGTGCCGATTAGGCTAACCCAACACAGCCCACGAAACTAACGTGTTGGGCCGTGCTGGGCTAAATCACGTGTTGGACTGGGTTGAGCTCAGATTTTAGCGTGCTGGGCTAGGTTGTGCTCGTGCTAGCACAACCCAATTTACACCTCTACTCATAACCAACAATCAAATGGCTAACTTTTCATCGTTCTTGGACACTTAAAAATACATAAAATCCTTAGTTAGCGGTTAATAGCTGTTTTAGAATGGCAAATCCTTTCTTGAATCAACATTTCATGAATGGTGTATATCCAAAAAAAAAAATTATGACATGTTGCCACTCACACTATATCACTAATGATTTTCCTTTCATTACTTACTTAGATGGTTTTTGTTTATTTGGATACCAGAAGCAGAATTCAATCATAGAAGTTGGAAGTAAAAAAAATTGCTTACGAAAAAGTTCCTTTTTTTGGCCTTTAGAAGTTGGATTTCAGATTTCATTCTGACATTTTTATTTCTAGAAGTAAGAATGTAATTTATGAGAGTGTACCCCAACACTCTTTATTTCTAGAAGTAAGAATGTAATTTCTGAGAGTGTACCCAACACTCTTTTAGAGTATTGTTACGATACTTAGTTGAAGAAGAGTTTTTCCCTCGTCATTTTTGTACTTCAAAAAGATCCGCCGTTGTAGCTGAATTTCGATCTGAAAACTAAATTTTAAAAATCAATTCCCCCAGGATTGATAATCATTTTTCAGTATGGAAATTGTGGTCATGTATATAAGCGGGAACAATTTCACGATAAAGACCAACTGCGAAGTTTACTGTTGGCTAAGGTGGATTAAGGACATTAAGGCCAAGTCATAAAACTAAAGTATGGAAAATTGATAAGGTCTCTACGTCAGTCACCAACTTTCATTTAAACAATGCTTAACTATGCATGGTTTGCCTTTTCTCTGTTTCTTAATCTCAATTTAATCTCTGTTAGACCAAGTATTATGGGAGAAGGCATCCCTTCCCTATTCCTTAAATAACCTGGCTAAATTGGGGCCTACTGTGATTAATTTGGGCCTATCAGTTACTTCAAATAACCTAAAGAGTAGGATATGGGGTGTCTAAATGATGGTAAAAATACTAAATTAACCTTGAAAGAAACTTTAATTATTATAATACAAATACAAATACAAAATCATAATCACTTAATTAACAAACAAAAAAAACATTAATCAATGCATATTTTTTTTTTCAATTTCCATCAAAATCAAAACTAAAACTAAAACCTAATAAATCACAAACAACAATTGAAATCTAATGACCCTTTTTGGGTTTGGAAAAAACAAACAAAAAGGTACTCTACAATGATTGAGTTAATCCCTTTAATCCATTCCTTCTAAGAGGTACTCTACAATGATTTACTTCTAAATCTTTGAAATGCACTCTTCAAATTTTCTTCAAATCCACCCAGAATCAGTTTATGTGTGCACTATAGTAGTCCGATTGTGGTATCAATCGGTTTTTATTATGTACCTACATAAACCGATTCTGGGTGAACATCAACAACAATCGGTTTAAGTTAATGCACGCATCAACAGATTCCGGGTTCATGTTCTATTTGGAGAGAAATCAAGAATCGGATTATCAGTGCATACGTATAATCCGATTTTGACTGTTAACGACTATTTTTTGAAATTAAAATTATAGCCGTTGGTACTTTGTGTATATAAAGAGGATAGACTATTCTCTTTCATACACTACCTAATCCAAAGAAATTTTTCCCCATTGTTAATTTTTTTTCATTTGAAGATGTAAAGTCCATCATCATCAACTACGAATTCAATCGAACACATACTTAGAAGATGCAAGCGAACAACCAAATCAAATGCGGCAATGGAAGAAGAGATATGCAAAAGAAGCCAACAAACAACTACAAACGCGACTGCGTCTTCATCACCTAACAAATATATTAATATAATGTATGACTTTTACCACAAACGAAAACCTATAACTCATGAAAGCATAACATCGCCTGAGGCTGTGAAAAAATATGAAGAGAAAATGGCGTCAAATAAACGAGATGAAGATCAGAGCAACCTAAGGGAAAGAATGAAGCAAGTAGAGGAAGAGACCGAATGGGTTAAAAATTATTACATAGTCAAGGATCTTCCCAAAGACCCTAAAGATCATACTATATTTTGGATTAACGTTGGTTGGGGTCCTTTCGTTAAACAGACGGGCAAGAAACCACGCTATAATTATGAACCATCCCACATTTGTTCAAGGATGAATCATGTTAGGAAATTATGCATCAAGTACAATGAGTTTCTCGATAGGTACAGAGGGGACAGGTTCGCTGCACAAGATGCATATAAAGCTTGGAGAGGAGAGCGGTTTTGTCATTTCGAAGCGGCATCGATAGTTGAAGCTCACACTAAGAAATAAAACCGTGCTAGTTTCAATTTTAAGAGTTAATGAAAAGTGGAAATGGTCCACAATCGGATTATGTTAGACCATATGTAATCCGATTGTTAAGTTAAAAATTGTCTGTTTTTATGTAACTTTTTCTTCCCAAAACGGATTATATTATCGTTCACAAAGATCGCTTATGGAGGACAATCGGATCATGTTGGACCATATATAATCCGATTATTTAGTTAAAAATTGGGTGTTCTTCTGTAACTTTTTCTTCCCAAAATCGGATTACATTATCTAGAGGTGTCAAAGAGGCCAGGCCAGCCTGGATCTGGACTAGCCCGGCCAGTTTAAACAGGCCAAAGCCTGGTCCGGTCCGTAATAAAACAGGCCCTGGCCGGCCTGTGGCCCGTGACTGGCCCTGGCCGGGCTTAAGTTTTCAGCCTTTTAGCCTGCCATGGCCTGGCCTGTTAAAGCTCGGCCCAGTACAAGACTGTCAGGCTAGGCCTGCTAAGCCTGCCTATTAGTTTTAGTTGATAAAAATATCCAAATGGTGTTCGATCACCTGATCTCTTCGAAAGAAATTGAGAAGCGCCTTAAACCAACTAATCCAGGCATCTTTATATGTTTGGGGACACATTCAAAATTATTTGTAACATAATTACCGATTTTTTTGTTTTGGCAACCATTTATTAACCTAATCAACTGATAATTCCGTTATGAGATTTTATTCCATTATAATTAAGATTTTTTTTTTGAAGAAAATTATGAGTAATCCGTTATTTTTCCTTAATTAACGTGAGGTCAATTGGAAAAACAAGGGAGTCACCTAACTAATTAACTCGTTATCAATTCTAATCCGAAACTCAAATTAAGGTAATTAATAGTAATTATCTCGTTAGAAACTCTTAATTATCTTTCCCGTTATATTTTCTCAATAGTTGTGAAATCAAATTTTGTTTCTTAAAAATTATCTTGAAATTAAATGACGGCATTAATTATCGCACAATTATTCATAATTTGGTTTCTATATATATATATATATATCAATGTAATTTTAACACTTACAAACATCAAGAGTACGAAACAAAGCTAGGCTAAGTTTGCTTGTCTGAGTGGTGGTCAGGATTTGTCCGTGGGAAAGATAAATCAAGGGCTGTGGTTCTCCTGACCACCCCCTACAACTCGCACACATGGCATTAATTCCAATATTATGAATGAAAAATGAATACTCAAGTCAAGATATGGAATTTTAAAAATTATAACAGGGAGTTTCAAACTCATGACCTATTGCGTCATAAGAGTGGCCTCTAACCAGTGTTCCACCTTGATTGGAATTGATAGAAAAGATAAATTAACAGTGGTGGTTTGTTCAACTTAAATACCATAATTGCTTTATTAATTAGTGTTTCACTAATTGCACATAATAAATAATCTATTCATTATAAAGTGTTTTATTAATTAGTGTTTCACTAATTGCTCATAATAAATGACTAATCATTTTTTAACTATAATTGTTTTCTTAATTAATTATAATATTTATTTCTATTAATAAGTTATTTTGATGAATAAAATCAATAGACATTTTCTGCGACAATGAGTAGTAGAAGAGGTGGAAGCCGAAAGATTAGTGGTGGTTAAGGGCGGAGCCAAGCACAATTATATTTATTTTTGTTCTTTTATCGTAAAATGGGATACAAAGTCCATTTTTCACCTGTATCCAACTTGCCAAGAATTTTTTCTCCCTATCTCCTCAAAATCCTAGCTCCGCCCCTGGTTTGTGGCGGAAGAAGTAGTGACGGTGAATGCTAGTGAGTAGTGATGGACAATATTAATTTTATGTTGTCGTTACAACATCGTAGTGTGGAAGATGTGGTTGGTTGTTTTTAACACTTTTGATAAAAGAAGGTACCATATATTTCAGGGATGATATCATACAAGACAATATTTTCATGACCGTAGTTGGATCACCCAAATGGTACCCCTTTTATCTTTGGTATTATATCGTATAAATCATGATTTTTTAATGTTAAAATAAAATTGATTGCAATACAAAAAAAGCATATATACACGAAAAAAATAATAATGAAACTAATCAATTGACGAAATTTTGTTCAATCTAAACCTCATACATGTCATTTGTGATTGAAAATTAGAATTGCGTCCAACAACCTACATGGGATGGGCGGCAGTGTTGGTGGCAGTGGTGGAGTCAAAAATTGACATTGAGGAGGCCTATTTTTTTTTAAAAAAGAAACATGTAAACTTTGGTGGACTAAACCATAAATATATATGGACAAAGTACTATTTATAAAATAAACTAAGAAATTTATGTAGTTATTAAAAATTTAAGGGGTTAGAGCCGGTTAGTCAACCCCTTGGCTCCGCCACTAGGTGGTGGTGGATAAAAAAAGTGGATTCATATGGTTTTATGGTGGTGGCGGGTATTGGTGAACAAAACATATTATGATAATTTAAACGCATACAAAATGTGTAACGTTATATTATAAAGTATAAAACGTGATTGATCATTCTAATTTTAAAATAAAATCGATAAAACACATGTCCATTTTAAAAAATTGGTGCAATCAATTGCCATGTTATGTAATAACTAAACGAACGACACGAATCAAGATCAGAACATATGAAATTATTTATTATCGATTTGTTTATGCAAAGAGTGGTCAGGATTTGTCCTTGGCAAAGATAAATGATTAATTAAATTTCTATTATAAATGTCCCTTTAATAATAATCTAACATAAATACATAATTTTACTAAAAACTATATTAATTCTAATGGTGGTAGTGGAAGTAGGGTTAGTATAAGCGGTGGCGGGTGTTTGTAAATGGGGGAGGCGGTAACAATACTATTGGTGGAAGAAATAGTGGCGGTGGATGGTTTTTATGGTGGTGCGGGTGTTGGTAATAGTAGTGTATAATAATAGTTTTTGCTTTTTAGTGAGTTTTATTGTATTGTGGAAGATGCAATTGGTTGTTTTTAGCACGATTGATAAGGACAAAAACCAAATATTTCGAGGATGATACCGGAACGTATATAAAGCTGTTCGATCACCCATATTATATAAAGGAAATTGGTGTACCCGCGTAAGAGAACATTATCGCTCTCTCAAGTACTATTACATTATTTTTCCTGAAAGACCATCAATGTCGAGTTGTTTCACGACAACTACCTACAAAGACAACAAGTTTCACTCAATTCCCGATATAAAACCTTATTGACCGGGAAAATGTATTTGCATTCTAAAATATTTGTTTGAAAATTATGTTTGTTCATCAAAATCATCATAAAAAACTCTAAATCATAAATCTAAATTTTGCCTCCGATGTTTATATAATATTTTTTATATTTTACATTCTCAAATCATGCGACCTCTTGATGAAAAATCAACAATATCAAATTACGGATCAATATGTATAGGTTTCATTCACTGGGTTAGAAGGTAGAGTAGACACAGATGGGTAGATCACACGCAGAACATGACTGAGAATACTTCAATAATTTGGTCAAGAGATAAGGTCAAAAATTTAAGATTAACTTTCTATATGACTAATTAGATCGGCTTCGATAGGAGCTGACTAAAATATGGATTAGTAATAATTTTCACGTAAGACAATTGCAAAACATAGTTTGGCTAACTCTGCCTATGTAAAGAGTGGTCAAGATTTGTCCTTCCTCAATTGCTATGTTATGTGAGAAGAAGGTGATATATAAGATTGAGGTATAATTCAAATCTATTAGATTCATACCATTTACAATTGGATGCCTTGAAAAAATTGACGTGTTGTTATTATTATTACAGGCAAGGGATACATTGACCACACTTGCGCAAATAGCTCACTTCGCAAATGATTGGTGTTGCATATACTGTCTAGAATGCAACGAGGAATTTGAGGAAACAAGGCACCAGAAGCAGTGTCAGGAGTATTTTGGATATAGTAACTTAGACCCGATGTAATACTTATGTTTTTTTTTTTTTTTTAGTTTTTCCACAATCTATTTATTTAAGAAAAATGAACATTGCAAATACATAACATAAACAAAAATTAGACAGATTGCGTTTGACAATAATGGCTACTGATGGTCCCGAAACGGAAAAAGAAAGGAATTGTTGTAGAAGAATTGTTGGGATATACAACGGATTTTACTTGATACGAAGGAACAAGGTATAACTATTTCGATTCTGAAATCACATAAAATTCACAGTAGAAGATTACATAAAGTTTAAAGTTAGTAATAAACATAATATGGATAACTAAAATGTTAAAAACAAACAAGATATATAAACTTAGAAAGCCGTGGGACTTGAAGAATACTATAAATTTTGAAAACTACAATCTTAGAAAGCAATGATCCATAATACCATAATTTTTTTTTTATAAATATTCAACGTAGAATATGTCAACTTTTGGTAAAGGATCTATTGACAATCTATTAATTTGAAATAGGATCATGGAGTACAATATGTGTTCAAGGTTCTTTATGAGGTAATGTGTCGCCAGATTGTTTTCCAAGTGAAGGTAGGAACATACGGAAGTGACAAAATGTCCAAGACTTTTGATGTTACCAAAGCCTTCGTTAAGACGAATTGTTGGGCACAATACTTTGTTGAAGATTTAATGGCAGAGGTTCGCATATATACAATCCCTTCGAAAAGGTAATGGGTACACATTTTAAACATTGCCATCTAATGGGTGTTGAAAAATTACAGGAAAATCATGTCACATTGGATAGTTTGTATCATTCGTTCGATGCAAAAAAAAATACTATTCTCTGCCTATTTGGAGGATCGACAATATGACCATGATAGATGAGTCAGCTGGAGCGAAATAGGAGCATGTGGAGACTTTTATGGACGATATTGATTAGTTGATTTCACTGAGATGAGCGCTGTTGACGACATATTTCCAAAAAATATTTAAACTTCCATGTTCATGTAGAGCATTATCTCATTATAAGCAATGAACCTAAATAAAAAAGTGTCTGGAAGTTAAGATTATATTTCTTTCGTTTGAGAAAATGTCCGGCGGTAAAATATTAAAGGAAAAACAAAGTAAAAAAGAGAGGAAAATCCCAACTATTTTTATGAAAAACACATATTAAATCATAAGGAGTTGATAAGTATTCGGGACACAAATTATACAATATATTAAAAATGAACCAACATCATGGCCCGTGCCGTTACGGCACGGGTTAAGGGCTAGTTCTATATACAACACAAATCTACTATCTTCTTTATCTAAAATTTTCTTAAGTTTCCTATGAATTCTCCGATATACTAGCAATTGATTTCGAGTTTCCTTATTAGTTGCTTAATTTTGGTAAAGGTTAGTTGTTTAATTTCCTTGTTTAGTTACTTGATTTCTGTTAGCTTATAAATGTTTTTATTTTTTAGCATAATTACTGGTATTAGTTCTTAATATTCGTTCATTTAAATTTTTGTTTTTGTATGATGGATAAATATGACACCTAGAGAAATTAGAATTTTAGACCCATAAAACTCAAATTGGATTAATTGACCTAATAAAATTGGATTTTTTGTATGTATTGACCTTTAAATGAGGGAATGTTTGACCTTACAATATGTCAACTGGTTTGATATAATATGTCAATTGACAAATTGGACATAAGTAAATCGTTTCCCAAGTGGTTTGGGTCATTGATACGACTGCCAGGTAATGAGTTCGAAACACTTCGGCTTCATATTTTTTGAAAATGAAGAGGTCAAAGTTTAACTGGCTAGCATGGCCAGGCCTGGACCGACCAAAATTAAAGCAGGCCTGGCTCAGGCCCAGGCTGGGCTCACTTGATAAGATCCACCCGGCCAGGCCGCAGGCCCAGGCTAGGCCGATCAGAGGCAGGCCAGGCCGGTCCGGCCTGTTTGACACCTCTAAAATTATCGTACATAAGGACCGATTCTGAAATAATCTCAGATAAGTTTTATTCAGAATCGGTTTATAATAGTTTCTTGGTAAACCGATTCCTTTTTGAGGTCAGAATCGGTTTATAACACTTGCAGTATAAACCGATTCTGGAAAAGTTGCAGCAAACTAATTCCAGAATTGGACTTTTAAAACGTATTAGAAGACCGATTATGTAACAAATTTCATGAGTCCAACGTACCTAAAAAAGACAAATCACTTTCATTCATTAAGCTTGGTTCAAGTTTGCAAAATAAAAGATAAGAAAGAGACAAAATATAAGCATCCGATAGATCAAGTTTTTAACTTGAGGAAAATACTCATTCCAACAAATGTGGACCATCGAATTGATCCGGCACGATCAATTCCTCCCATCACCTCATGTTGGGATCGTATTTTTTTAGCCACTCCTTGGTGACCTCCGAGACCTCATGAAACCCATCTAGCACTGGTAATGGACAATCATCACGTACTCTAAGACCGATATAATGCATGTTGTTATTGTTGAATAAAAAAATTCTCCAATCCTTAAGCGATTCATCCTAAATGGTGTATTTTGGTGCGTATGTATAGCATGATACCTTACCAAACAAATGAACAACGCAACTCCATGTTTCCGCCAAGAGATGACCATATAGAGGCATACACATCCAATACTGTCGGGTAATTGGTCCATTCCCCTTTGGCCCTTGTACTCTAGCAACCATTTTTTCAAAAATCACTTCTTTGTCTTGTCTTGTTTTTCCTTCCTTCATTATCGATATGTAAAATTCCTTGTCTTCTTGTAAGCGCAAAGCCATCATCTTTCTAAAGTATTGACATTGGGTTAGGTTCTCATCGTCCGCTAAACTTATATGGCCTATTTGTTCCGACGCAACGTGATAACCACAATTCCCATCCGCATCCATGTCGTAGGTATATAACACATAGGGATTAACAATTTCAGGAAGTTTCGAGTAATACTCCTCGAATATGGTGTAACACGTTCGATGGGGTCTATCGCTTTCATCCCTAGGCGTGCTTCCATCACCAAGAGCGGCCCTTATAGTCACCATAGAACCCATTTGTCTTGCTTGTCCCTTCCATGAACGTATCCTTGATACTCGTGTTGTACTCGCTTGAATCTCTTGGGAAGGAACAATTAGATTGTTTGGCGCTTGACTTTCTTGAGAAGGATCGATTGGATCCTCATGTTGCGAAGGAGCGATTTGATCATTTGAAAGGACCATATGTGCGCTACTTGTCCCGCTTTCTCCCTTCTTTGGTCGACCCCTTTTCCTCTTAGCCGGTGCCTCTTCATTCTCAATTTGTGAAGGAACGTTTGAAATATTTGTCTTGGCTTGTGCGCTACTTATCCCACTTTCCCCCTTCTTCGGTCGACCCCTTTTCTTTGGAACCTTCGCCTCTTCATATTTAGCTTCTTCACGCTCATGTTGACAAAAGATTCTTTTATGACTCAATAACGGGTTTTTTCCGGTTCTCTTTGCAACCTTAAACTCGTTCCTTTTTTCCTTCCTATCCATGTTGGTAGGTGGTCTACCCGTCGGCGGTAGCACCGGTGGTTCTCCGACCGGTACCATATGGGGGTTAGCGGCTAGTTTTAAGTCTTACATCAAAACTTTTCGTCCCAAACCATCCTTTTTTGCGTATTTCTCGATGATTTCTCTTCCAATATCCATCTCCACAAAGGATTCGAGTGGTTCTTCGGTTGGGGGTGGTTTGAAAGTTTGTAGTGGCGGGAAATCCCACACTACACCCCTCACTATATTTTGCTTAATTAGTTCATTGAAAGTTGTATAATTGAGAATGTTTATTGATTAATTTTATGAATTGTCTACACAGGAAAAGTAGAATTACACTTAGCCAGTAAAACACTCTTAAACTTTCTCTCTCCTAATGACTTGCCCAACAATTCCCCCCAAAGAGATCCCCTTTCACAGACTCACTCAACCCTTTATATAGGGTGATACATAGTGGATGACAGCTAAGCTACCCTTTATTTTCGGGAATGTCCCGCGAAGTGTCGCAGATGCACAAACATTCGCTCTCGCGACACTTCTTATCCCTCGCCAGTCTCACGTCTTTTTTATGTTTTGCCTGTCTCGTTATTCATTGCGTCGTTTATTTTAGCTTCTGCGACTCCCTCGCGACATCGTCGTTGGTTAATCCCGCGAGCCCTGTCTGTTACGATATTATGATCCTACATCTTGCCTCTTTTTCCTTGAATATTGCTTGAAGAGCAATCTTTGAGGAAAAATCTGTTGTTGTAGTAACCTTTGATCTTTCTTGATGAGGAACGAGCGGAAGAATCTTGTACTTGAAAAGTACGTACTTGCCTCTATTCTTTTGCGAAGTTCCAAAGCTTCTATATACGAAGTATCGTCTCCTATCTCTCCTCATATTTCCTCTGCGAAGGGAGGAGTATCACGAAAGTGATTCTTTTGATTTCTGCTGACCGCTTATTTTTATTTGTTTCAGATTTTGTACTTTTACACGGATTTTGATTTATTAATGTCTTTTCTTGACACGTCTCTTTCAACCGCTTATTCTTGATCGTTCATGTCTCTTCGCGCATTAAATGACCTCGTTTTTCTCGAGGGTCTTTTTCCCTATATATAGTTTTCTTTTTCTCTTCTTTTCATCCTTTAGTTTCTCTCTCGCAATTTTTCTTTGACTCTCTTCTTCCGCAATTTGCGCTCCCGCTCTACCGCAAATCTTTTCTTCGTCCTTTCTAGCGGCTGTTCTTAATCCCCAATCTTCCATCCATTCCCATACTGATAAATGGCTTTCGTCAATCGTGCATACAAAGCTTCTTTTGAAGAAGTTTAACAGAAGTTACTCGAGAAGGGTTTTACTCTATCAACCATTCCTGATCAAGAATCTTCATCCATTCTTTCGCAAAATTATTTTTTCGATCATCAATGTGATGATCAAAGGATTATAGTCTCGCTAGGTCAGCTTCTCGTTGGGACTTCCCATTCCTTATACGATCCGAGTTGCCTCTATTTTATGAAATCTTGGCCCATGAAAAATTCTCTCGGGCTGTTTTATCAATTGAGTGGCGATTGCATTCGCCTAATGCTTGAATTCGCGAATCGTGGTGCTGGCAAAGGATCTTTATACCCCCACTCTTTTGTTAGACACCCCGATTTCAAAGACTTGGAAATAGCTGAGAAGTACAATTGTAGAGAACTTTTTTGAAAACTATTCGGTGATAAAGATGGTTAATGCGAAAGTCTCATTTGGGGCATTCGCAAAAAAGAAGGATAATGTCTCGAGGATAAATTGCTCATGCGGGATATTGATTGGCACCGGGCAATAATACTACTCCTCGCCACTCCAAAGATGAGAAATGGTGGGTTGTACCCTTGTTTTTAAATGGTCCTTATATCGCGGGCCCACATGTTCTTCCTGCGAATCTCGCAGGTATCATCCTTGGGAATTCAAATGGCACGATAAAGCAAATGAGGTATGTTTCCCATTTTAAATCTTGCCTCTCGCAACTTTCTTTTTATATATGTTGAGTTTGTATAATTTTTGGATCGCCAAATTGAGAAGAAAGTACAAGGATAATCCATTGAGAGTACTCGACCATACTTCGATCGAAACTACTTAGTGAAGTAAGAAACACTTCCTTTGTTATTTGAAACAATATTGTTGCCTCTGTTTCTTATCTTTAACCGTATGCGAAGGTTGGAGTTGAAGAAGCTTTAGCCGCGAAGACTAAAGGTAAAGGCAAAACTATCATTCGCAAGGGTAAATCTTCTGCTCCATTAACTAAGAAGCGAAAGGTTCAATCTTCTTCTCGTCTTAACTCAAGCTCGAATCTTCGATGAGGATAACCATGATTCGAATCTCTCTCTTGCTAAGGAGATTCCGTTGGCAGCTCTCCTATGGATCGATTATCTAGCATCTTCTCGGACTCTTTCCAAGGAATGGGAGATGCTCCCTAGCTTCCCTTTGCGGTACTCTCGCAAATGTAACGCTACTTTATTAGAAGGCAATGATTCTTTCAATGGAGCCTCTAGAATCGTGTCTCCGACTTCTTGAACGCCCTTGGGTCTTTGGTATGTATGCCGTCTCATTTCCTGTTAATTTTAAATTTTTAAATATATATGTACTTGACAGTTTTCTGTTTTCTTTCATAGGTTGGAAGAACTTCTTTTGTAGTTGCCTCGGATCTCGAGAGAAGACGCAACAATCTTGAAAAGAAGAACTTCATGATTGAGTAAGAAGATTCGAGAATTAGAGACTGAAGCTGCGTCATCTCGCGATAAAGACGAGAGAATTCAAAAAATTAAACACCGAGCTTGATTCCCAAAGGGATAGGGTGTCCTCTCTTGAACGCTAATCGAAACTTTATGGTATAAGATTTCACTTCCTTTTATTATTTCTATCTTATCGGTCGCATACTACTACCTAATTTATTACCTTGCAGATGTATATAATCTCTCCGATGAGGCTATTCTTCTCCATACGTTTCCTGAACCCATGGATAATGACCTTCTTCTCGCACACCTCAATCAATCTCTGAGTAGTTCCTCAGATAAAACTAACCTCCTTTCATTAAAGGATCTTGGTCAAACATCAGCTTTTAAAGATCGAACACGAGATCTAATTTAAATTTAACTAACCGCTTTAAACGAATGTACCTTGATTCCGAGAAGAAAATCAAGACTTTAAGGAAGAAAATTAGTGACCTCATAGATGAGAACGATCGCATTACTAACGAGAGGTGCACAGCATTAGCGAGAATTCCACAAATCTCTTCTTGGTGTGCAAATTGAACGAGATGAACTCCTTCATCAAAATACTATGCTTAAGCGCGAGAGGAACAAGTTTGTTCTCTTCTTGTTATTAATAGTGATGATGAATTCGCACGGGCTGCGAAAGTTTTAGATAATGCCGGGGAATAACCTAGGTGTTGATGTTAGTCTTCATGCCGAGAGCATACTTCCTTGATTAAAGATATGATATCCGATAGAGAAGGTTACTTATTATACCTTACGCTTCTTACTTACGTGGTATTGCTTGTAAATTATTAACTTGTTGTTTCTTATTTGCGAGAATCGAGAAGAGGCTTCAAGTTAGAATTAGAGAACTTGAATACGAAAGGAACATTTCTTTGGGAATTTTCAGCGAGAATTGAAGAACTCGAAAGCGAAAAACAACAACTCGCCAAGAGTCTCTCCCTTCGTAATAACAAGTATTCCAAGTTGAAGAAACAATTTGAAACAAGGTGGAGAACTTTAATAATGATCTCACATTCGTTTTCGCAATGGAGCCATGGAGTATGTTTGTAAGCACGAACATCCCTCTGCATACATATCCACGGGGCTTCTTGAAAAGGTTCTGAGAATCTACCTGTCTCGATGTTTCGATAGTGAAGGCTGGCGAAGAAGAAAATTTTGGCGATGAGAATAATAAAGCGAGGAATCGGATGAAGAAGAAGAATCACCAAAGATATAACTCTTTTTGTTTTCTTTTCTTGCGTGTAATATACGTATATTCTTTGTATCTTTGTTATAGTGAACTTCTTGGATTTTTTGTTTTCTTCTTCACTCCCCCTTTTTGGTAGTTCTTCCTTGTAATATAATTGGCTAACGTTATTGATGTATAACTCTTTCGTCAGAAGATGAATAACAATGTTCCATCTTTTCCATTCCCATACTTGCCTCTGTTATTTATCTTCAGATGGAAGATTTTGGTTATCTTCTTGTATTTGATAATAATCTTATTGTTGATTGAAATGGATCATCGCGGCGGAGTTTAGTGGTATTTTCATGAATTGAGAATTCTATCTCTTTTTGTTGCGACAAGGTCGTGATAGCCTTTACATTTTCATGTGATGGCTCATTGACCCTGCCTTATCATTTTTGTGTGGTCTTCCGAGTTAGACCTCCTAATTAGAGGTCCTCCCCTGCCACCTTTTACGGCGACAAAATCGCGGGACGTCCTTACACTTGTATGTAAAGACCCATTGATCTTGTCTTATCATTTTCCAAGTATTTTTGCCTTTGCAGGATGTTTTAGTTGCGACAATATGACAGGCCTAGATATCCTCGCGAACATAAAGCCCCATGACATTGCCGTCGTGCGACGAAATCGCGGGACGTCCGTACACTTTCGTGTAAAGACCCATTGATCTCGCCTTACCCTCGCGTTAGTATTATTGCCTCTGCGGGATCATTGCACAAATATGACGAGCCTACGTTCTCTTGCGAAAACATAGCCTTATGACATTTGCGTCATTTTGACACCCCCTAATGGAGAGCGTCGCCCTTATCATCTCCCGGTTGCCCCTTCAAGGAGGCGAAACATCGGCCATACAAGACTAGCTCCTCCCATCGGTCTTAACAACAACCGAGTTGTTTTCGCAGCCTCTTATCCCTTATACCTATATGGTTTATGGTTACGAGACTGCACCCTAAGTGGAGTTTTCTTCGGGCGAGTGCAACGCATGCCAAGACTTGCCAAGAATGGCCAGGGTAGGTTCATCCATCCGGGCACTGCGGCTCAACCGTGTACCTCGGCGCCTTGTGCATACACGACTCCTTGGAAGAGACCCTCGGTCGCCCAACCGAGTATAACCTACATATATAGTTGGGAATCCAAGGTATCTCTCTAGGATAGGCTTTCATGGGCCCCAAATTTTCATGGTTCAAGGCTTCGGAGCGGTGTAACCTTCCCCCTGAACCATGGCGAGAGATACCCCCTTATATGACGCACTTTAGGTCTTACATTTGCCTCTTACGAAATGTTATTCGCGAACTAGGGTGTACGTCATAAAGGTTCGTCCCATTCTTTTTGCGCATTTGTTTTTGTTAGATCATTCAATCATTCATATTTCATTATTTCTTTGATATTTGTTTGCGAAGTATTCGCATAGTTTTGTTTCACTTGTTGTATTTCACTTTTCTTTCTTAATCGAATTCTCATTTTACTCTTGGTTGCGAGATTCTCGCACATCATTACTCCAATTTGCTACTTTGCCTCCTGCTTTTATTGATTGCTCACTTCTTATGCCTTTTGTTCCTCATATCTTTTGCTTCTTTGTTGTCATAACATTTGTCTTTCTCCTGGCATTCTCCTCGCGGGATATGTTCAGTCCTTACTTCTATAGCATCTACCATTAGTTTTTCTTTTCTCTGTTCATTTCTCACATGTTGCTTCCAACCCTTTCTTTTGGCATTTCTTTCTTCGTAGCTTTCTATATCGACCTCATGACATTGCTGCGACTCCTTCCAATCTCCTGGATGATACCAATGCCGTTCGGATGTGGAAATTTTATACATTGGTGGTACGTCGATGCGATCCCCAAGATTTCATGAAGCCATGGCCTCCCAATCAGTGCATTATACGGGGATTCCACGTCAACCACCTGAGAATAAAATTTCCGTTGATAACCCTTGTAGAGGTATTCTCATGTGAACCTCTCCCTTTGGTTTGTTTGCAGTGCCATTAAAGCCATATATCTTGTATGTTGAGGGGATCAAATCCTCATCCTTTCCTCCCATCGTCTTATAAGTATGGTAAAAAAGAATATTCACCGAACTTCCAGTATCGATTAAGATTCGGTTGATCGCCCAGCAAGCTTCTGCCTCATCATCTTCCTTTTGGTACTTCATCTGCAGAGAAAGAAATAGTCTTCAGCTGCCACTTCTCTAACTGCGTCGTTCTCGCCAGACTCATTATTTCTTTATCATTAGCATCTCTCGCAAAGACTCTACTGAGCACATTGTCATGAAAATCTTCAATGGTGCGATAGGAGTGGACGATAGAGTTGCAATTCAAATTCTTAGCCTTTGTCCCAATTTCTATCACAAATGATTCCTTTCCCTTGACTGACACTTCATTTCTATGCATCTCTGGTGGTGGTGGTAATGTCTCGGCCCGTTTCTTCTCCCTTTAGAAAGTGGTTGAAGCTCCCGATCAATCATCCGAGAATAATTCTCTTTATGTTTCTACAATCGTTTGTGTGATGCCCATGGAAGCGATGGTAAGAACAAAACTCATGACTTCTATCGCTTTGGCGGTGGTTCCATTCCCACGTTCCAAGGTCTTTGGTACATTTCCATCACAAGTATAGCTTCCCGGATCTTTTCCACACTAGCATTCGGTGGAGGCATCTTAATCTGTTCCCATCTTTGTACTGTGGTTTCTCTGCCCTCCACGGTTATTTTGCCTTCGTCCACCATAAGTTTCTTGCACATGATCCAGCCTCTGAATCTTATTATTGCTGTTACGGTTGTAATAGTTCCTTTCTCGCTCAAACTCTTCTTGATCGTGGCTTCCCATGGCTACTATCTTCTGTTGTCCCTCATCGCCTTTCCTTACTCTTTGTCCTTGCGAAGTGCTCGCCACTTTGTGTTTATGAATTGAGGCAGCAAGCTTGCATTGCGAGCGTTAGAGCTTGTGTTGTATTTGGATAAGAATTCATTTCATTCTCGTCTTTCTTCTAAGGCAATATATTCTTCCTGTAATTCTCATGATTCTGCCATCGTGATTGTATTTTTGATTCTAAAAATTTGAATATATAACAAATTGGTCGCGAAGAGAGCATTCACAAATGATAGGATGAGGTATCTTTCCTCAACACGTCCTGCCATTTCGCTACACATGGTCCTCCATCTTATTGTCAACTGCCTTAAACTCTCGCCAACTCTTTGTTTCAACCGAATACATCTTCAATACTGGGTCATGAAGAGTTGTTACTTATGTATGCTCCTAGGAATGTGGCTTGTAAATGGTTGAATGATGTGATTGTATTTCTTGTGAGTCCTCCAAACCATTTTAGTGCTTCTCTATTAGGCTTGACGCAAAATATTTGCATAGTATAGCGTCATGATTCTCCCATTGCAACATGCATCTCATATAAGCCTTGATATGTTGTATCGCACGGGTTGTTCCATCAAAGATGTTGGTTAATGCGGGTAGATTACACTTAGGAGGTATTCCTCCCATTTGTACTTCTAGCGTGAAAGGATTCTTCGCGGCTTCTGCGATGGCCGTCCAGTTGTCTCCTTCCTACTTCCCTTCTATTGATAATCCTCTCATCTCAGCCAGTTCTCTTAAGATTTGTTCATTTGCCTCAGAGTTTGTTTCTACTGGTCTTTTTAGCTCTGCTTCTCTCCTTCTTCGCTCCTGCCTATTTTGATCTTCATGCTCGTTATTTTCTCCTCTTCTTTCCCGCGACGCTCTTCCTCGTCTCTTTCGTCAATTCGCACGCCATTATATCGGTTGTTCTCTCTTCTTGGCTGCCTCTCAGCTCTCATCATCTGCACCCTCTCATATTCTTCGTTGATATTTCTATTGGTACGATTTTGTTCCCTTCTTCTTTCGCGGTTGTCATGGTTATTACCTAGGATTGCTTCTTCCATCTCTTGATTTTCCATTTCTGCTCTTATCCTTTCTCTCTCGCGAGCTAGTCGCGCTTGTTCAATGTAGTGTCTCTCAATATCATCCTCGATCTCTCGGTTTCTTCTCAATTCTTCTCTCCAGGTGCAAGATTATTCTTCCCTCGGCCCAATTTGGGTCGTTCGGCCCTTGGAGTTGCATGTTTCCTTGATTTTCCCTATTCCGCTCGTTTTGAAAATTTTCGGGCTGAGGAATATAACGATCTTCCATTTCTCCTCTTCTCTCGCCATGCTCTATGCTTGGATTTTGTGTTTCCTGTTGGTTTCCTTCCTCGGTACTTTTTGTTGGTAGAACTCTCCCTCTTTCTTCCCTAATCGATCTCGAGCTTGATCTCGCACTACTTCTTGATCTTCTATTTTGCAATCTCATATTTTCCATCCTCAACTCATGATTCTGTCTTGTCAAGTTTGCTCGTTCTTCTGCCTCTAGCCGTCTCTCTTCGTGTATTGTTTGTCTCAATCTTTCTAATGGTGTGATTTCTTCGTTTCCTGGATTGGTTTCTCCATTCGTCCCTTGCTCCCCTTGTCCATTGCTCACCAGATCTTGCTCCTCTTCTCTCTCATCTTCAGAATCGGATCTCCAAGTATGCACACTTACTCTATCATAATCCATGACCGCATTTGCTACTTGGGAAATCGGTGGTTGATTTTGATCTTCTCCATCATTTCTCATATTCATCCTTGACGATTCTCTGTTTCATTCCTCCTTTCTCAGCAAGTCTCCCACTTCTTCTTACAATCGTTGGTTGCCTTTGTACATTTCTTCTTCTAGCCATTTTTCTTTTCTTTGAATTCTTGAGTATCACTCCAAATCTTTTCTCTATTAATCCGATTCCTTTCGATTCTTGCGTCCATTCTGCTCCTCCTGTTTCTAGCGCATATGTAGTGGCGGAAATCCACACTACACCCCTCACTATATTTTGCTTAATTAGTTCATTGAAAGTTGTATAATTGAGAATGTTTATTGATTAATTTTATGAATTGTCTACACAGGAAAAGTAGAATTACACTTAGCCAGTAAAACACTCTTAAACTTTCTCTCTCCTAATGACTTGCCCAACAATTCCCCCCCAAAGAGATCCCCTTTCACAGACTCACTCAACCCTTTATATAGGGTGATACATAGTGGATGACAGCTAAGCTACCCTTTATTTTCGGGAATGTCCCGCGAAGTGTCATGAGATGCACAAACATTCGCTCTCGCGACACTTCTTATCCTCGCCGAGTCTCACGTCTTTTTATGTTTTGCACATCGTTATTCATTGCGTCGTTTATTTTAGCTTCCTGCGACTCCCTCGCGACATCGTCGTTGGTTAATCCCGCGAGCCCTGTCTGTTACGATATTATGATCCTACAAAGTTAGTTGCTTCCAAAACGGATCAATGACTTCAAAAGGAATTCCTTGTTGGTAATTCACAATCATGTGACGACACGGAAATCCCAAGGCCGTTATCGTCGTACATGAACATGCGATTCTCCTTCTCCCCATCTCGTTTTCCACATAATATTTGTAATCCTCCATCATATAAATGATTTCCCAGTTAGACACCCTATAGTTCAAACGTCTAATCAACCAATGGTAATACTTGTAGCTTGTGATGATTTTCATCCTACTCTCTTCCATTTGCGCGGTTATCTTGATGATATCAGACTTGGTGTACTCATGGATGGCTTGTTGTACCGTAACCACGCTGTTTTGGCTCTATCGGAGCAAGCTCTTCAAACGTCCATGAGATCCTTCCGCGATACTTGTCGCCTCATTCTTGTAATGCACGTGTTGGTAGGTGTAAGCATAGACAAATTTTTCCTTGTACAGATCCAAGTATTCCTTCAAGCAATAAACAACACATTTCTCGTAGTCCTTCTTCCATAGCCCAATAAACTCTCCAAATAAGATTCGAACTCGGCCAAGGACATTGATTATACCATTAAATCCCAATGATGTTGAAAAGCCTTCCATAATAACCCATTTGCTTCATACTCACGGTTGCTTTTCTTCTTGTCCTCCTCTCGTTGTTTGAGTTAGTTTTGAAGACGCTCATCTTCCTGCTTTTCACGAGCGGTACCTTTTTGTGGCTTTGGCCTTTGGATATGAACCCTACAATTACTTCTAATATTGTGTTGTATGTGCCATGTGCAAAGAAAATGCTTAGCGTCCGGAAAAACCACTCCTATGGCATTCATTAGTGCTTGGTCCTTATCCGTTACTATGATCTTCGGAGTTGATCACCACGGTATATCTCCTTCAAGGTCTCTAGCATCCAAGTAAAGCTCACATCATTCTCCCGATCCATAAACCCCCATGCTACCGTGAAAGTTTGCTTGTCGGAGGTATGGCAAGCTATGTTTAACAACAGCATGTTGTACTTGTTGGTCTTGTACGTACAATCTATTAACAAAATTTGATAGAAGCATTGAGCCAACTTGATCATCTCCGGATGCGCCAAGAAAATACGAGTCACTTTGCCTTCCAATACCTGCTTCCTCATTGTGTATCCATGTTGATCGGCTAACCACTGAGATTGTTCCATAACCGCTCTACCATCCCATTCCCTCTTCCTAAAGGCTGCTCTTGCTGTGTAAATTTGCCTCAAAGTGGAAAAGTTATCCTTATCATCCTCCTTAATCTTCCTAAGGATGTCACTTGGTTTACACGCTTTCACCGACCTTACCGTTTCCAATTGATGTGGTTTCAACCCACAAACAGTCGCGTGTCCAATAAGAGATTCCGGATCATCATGATTATGACAACCATTCATCACTTTCTTGATCTTGTATACCTTACCATTGGGTTCATTGGGTATATTAAAATCTTAAACGGGCAACCACACTTCTTTGATTTAGTAATGTATTCCCTTGTCGTCTTCTTCTCGTACGGTCTGTCCTTTGCCCAGTGGCTTTCTTGCTTTCCACCTCCCTCACAAACAAGTTCCAAATGATCTCTTTTTGAAAGATGACCTAAAACTAATGCGCATTTGATCTCTATGCCCTTGTCTATAAACCATTGCTTTGCATTGTTTCTTTCTTTCCATTCCAAATCGGTAAAATAGTGGGCAGAGGTATCGACACCCAGCAGAGATACGACTTTGAGCTGATCTCGTCGAACTCCGCAACAATCTATAAAATATATCGAAAGGTGTAGGATTTAGAATCGGTTTATGTGTCACAGTCGAGACAACCGATTCTTATATGACCAATTATAAAGACCGATTAAGGACTTGATGATTTCAGAGAAAAATTTCCATATTTCACAATCAGTTCACATTGCATGACATGTAATCCGATTTTGGTCATCTTTTTTTCTATATCATTTCGTCTCCACAATCGGATTATATGTATACGTCAATGAACCGATTGTGAACTTCGTGAATTTTAATGGAAAATCCAAGTTAAGGAATCGGCATATGTGCATCACCAACATAAACCGATTTTGGTCACGTACCCATCGCCCCAAAAATTTACTACAATCGGATTATATGGTGATGAACAACAACCGATTAAAATTATATGTGGTGATATCGAATAAACCAATTCTGGAAAAAAAATTTGATTTTTTTTTTTCCTTTTTGGCGATCGAGCCGTCCAAATACATGTTTGTAGATCGTTACAACTCATACCTGTTTATTAGAAGCATCATCACCTTCTTCTTCCTGACGATATTGTTCTTGTGCTTGAATAATATCCTCAAGCATTCTTTGGTTGACATCCTATTCTTCTTTCAACACATTATCCAACTCGGTAGGATCGAAATGAAGAATATCATATGCACCCACTTCTTCGTCACTACTAGAGTCTTCATCATCACTATAAAGTTTCATTTTTGCTAACAAAAATCACAAACCCTAGTTTTTTCTTTTTTCCCTCTCCTTCTTCTTTCCCTCCAAACCTTAAAAGAGGAAATGAATTTCTACTCTAATCCTAACACTATAATCAAACTCAAACACTAATTAATTTCACTAATACTAACTTAATTAATCAATACTAATGAATAAGGGCATATTAGCCACTAACATAAATAGGGGGATAAGGGGTTTCTAGATTTTACTTCTTAATGACCCTTTTTGTTTTTTAGTGGTATTCCCAAATTAATCACAGTAGGCCCCAATTTAGCCAGGTTAAATAAATGGAAGGGATAATACAAGGAAGACAACCTCACTATGGTGCCCTCTTTTCCCTTCCATACACGATACAACTACTGAGTAGCCGTATGAATAGTGTCAAACGGCTACTCAGTAGCCGTATTTTTCTTTTCCAGTTTTTTTTCCAATGGTAATATATTTGTCTAGGTAAAAAAATAAATTTTAGAGTAATAAGGAGATATAGAATAGGTAAAAAGGAGATATAATAGGTAAAAAAGAGTTTTAGTAAACAAAAAGAGTGAAAAAGGAAAGTTTTAAGTAAAACTTTAAAAACCAGAAACGGCTACTCAGTTGCCGTGTAAAATTCTACGGATACTCAGTAGCCATATCAAATTCCATACTGCTACTGAGTAGCCGTAAAGCGTAAATTCATACGGCAACTGAGTAGCCGTGTGATTTCCCTAATTCCCTACTACCCGGATCAGACATGATCCTCCTTATAGAGAAATTGAGAGATATCCCTACACATGTAAGGACATGGAGGACCATAGTGCTTGCTACTTTGGTTTTTTCCCTACATATAAGGGATAGGGTAGGGAAAAGGGGCACCATGGTGCCTGGCCTTAGTAACTACCGTTATTAGTACAGGCTTGGAGCCCTTGCAAATACGCCGACAACTAATTGTTCCTAATTAGATATTAGCATATCCACATTTAACGGAATGTTCCTAATTAGATATTAGCATATCCACATTTAACTGAATGTTAAGGATCAAGTGGCACTAATAAGATCCATAAAAAATATTCAAATTAATAAAAAAGTTGGCTTTAACGGTTTAAATATGAACACGTGATTGGGGATACTAAAACTAATTGGGATAAAGGAAAAGGACGAAAACTGGAGTTAAATATCAAATCAGGTCACCCCTTATCTAAGTATTTTACCTAATATCTAATCTACCCCTCACTAATCATGTTTAGTGCTTAATTATAATTAATAAATTCACAAGATTATTTGATAAATGATTAGTGTGTATTTTTATTTGTATTTGGGTGAGTGAGGTGAGAGTAAAAGGAGGGAAAAAGTATTTGAGAGGGAACTTTTTTTGGTGAAAATGGAGGATGATTGTGAAGAGAGAATTGCTGCTAAGAGGTTGACAATTTGATTTTTTTCCTTTCAATCCACCATTTTTGTAGCTGAAAAAGCTCGGTGCCGGCATGGACGTGGTATGAATACAATGCCGGAAGCATACCTACCGTATGGTATTCATACCACTCCATGCCGGCATAGTATTCAACCGAAAAACTATCCGGTACAAAATTTGTTTTTTTACCTACCGCTATCCGAGTGCAGGGTGGGGTGGGGTGGGGGTGGGGGTCCGGGGGGGGGGGCGTACCCACTAGCAGAGTGCGAGACAGTGTCTCTGAAAAGACGAGGGTACCCAAATATACCTCAATCTTAAACTTTTGATCACAACCTATACAAGACCCACTGTGTATAAACCTCTTGGAGCAACAATCACTCAAGGAATATTTCAACACAAAGTGTCCACTTGAAATAGGGTTAGTTCGGACTGGCCTAACACGTGAATAATTATATCAGACAGGTGGAGAAATCCAATACACTTTGTGTGATCGTCTATGGATGTGAATCGATACAATACAACAACAAAGTGTTCACTTGATAAATGTATGGTAATGACCGAAACCAATAGGATTGATATCAAGTGCCTTATTAACGTACAAAGTTCAATTTACTTTAATTATAATAAAACAATTATAATGCGGAAATATAAAGTAAATGGCACATCAAGATTTTTTTAACGAGGAAACCGCAAATGCAAAAAAACCCCGGAACCCTGTCCAGAATTGAATACTCTTAGGATTAAGCCACTATACAAAATCAAACCAACTTCGTATAGTTGATACCAAGCAACTAAACCTATAGTTCACCTAGTTCCGTCTGTATTCCTACGCCTCCAACTTGTAATAAGTCACGTACTTGGAACAATTCTTTTGGTTCGTATTCCAAACAATAAATGAACAACAAATTTGTTTGGTAACAACTTTTTTCAACTAAGTGATATGAGTTCGACAAAAGGCTCTTCTGTTTATCCCAATAAACTCCTTTGTCAGGTCCTTAGATCTGTCTAATAACAACTACCAAAGTAATTGTCAAGATTTTGCAATTAACACTTTGAATCACAAAGAATTGTATTGATGTCAATATACTCAACTAATCAATCCAATCTACCACAAGGATAAACCGATTATAGTTGGATCCTCTTTAACCGAAACAATTATTGTGTACACCAAAGATTATGAACCCAAATCAGAAATCTTCTTCGTCTTCAAATCTTCTTAAATCTTCAACAAACACCTGCACACAATCAATTTGAATCTCTTGTGATCAATCACGCACAAAACGGAGTCTGTTAACAATGGATTATCACAAGATGTCTTTAGATCTACAAACAGTCTAAAGATCCCCGTCGAAAATTCGATCTAGTTTGAGTGAATCTTATATCAGAAGAGAAGATTCTCAAGCATAAACAAACTAGGTGCAATCAAAGTTCAACAACCGTTAAGTCAATCAAATCAATCGAAAACTAATAATAAACCGCAATTATCTAGTTTCCCACCAACGGTACTAATAGAGCTTCTCAATCCCAAAGAAGTCTTTAAACCGAGTGGTCGTAAGAGATTTCGCCTAATTAGGTTACTTTCCTCTCCGAATAGGCGACTCCACCAGTAACAACACAACTAGGTAGTTTCGCTGGCTCTGAGGATTAGTTTGCTCGAAATGCAAACTTTGATATTTATAGACCAAGGAAGTTTGGACACCAAGGAATTTCCAAAACCGAAAATATTCTCAAGATATGCAATATATTTCCGAATTCGGTTTCCATAATTTCCGGAAATGCTTTGTCCAAACATTGACCGAAAATCTCTAAGAAAATCTCCAACCAGTAAATGCACATTACTAATTTTCATTTTCCAAAAATAAAATTAAAAACCTTAATTAAAAGATTCTCAATTTATTTTTCGATCCGGGATTTTCCTTTAGCTATTAAGGAATATCTTTGAACGATAATAGATAAGCGTTACTGCACATGTTCAAAGATTGTCGACATCTTAACTTAGTAAATCATCTTTCATATTTACTATCTTGGAATCGATTTGCCACACTTCCAAACAAGTTTAGAATTGGTTTATCTGGCTTCCAAGAACTATGTGATTGATTAAGAACACTCAATCACCAAACATGGGTTTCACGGTTCTACCAAAACAAGTTTCGGTTCTACCTCCATGTGTGTACTGGAATTAGTCACACTAGCTTTCCAAAATTCAGCTGACTAGGTACTAGGATCGGTTCCCACAAATATATGGTCTCTAACTTTTATTTGTTGCACATGTCCATAGGATCGGTTCCCAATATCTAAAAACGTGTTGCACATGTTCATAGGATCGGTTCCCAATTCTAGAAACTTGTTGCACCCTCTACAAGGATCGATTCCCCTTTGTGATCGGTTGCACCTCTTACTAGGATCGGTTCCCCTTTGCCTAGAGTTGGTCATACCAATTACAACAAATCGATCATACCATCTCATGTGATTACTTAAGATCGGTTTCACTAATAAAAGTCATACCAATACAAAACTCAGGCCTTGTAAATAGTTTTACCAAGAACATAAACAAGTCATGAGTGGTTATACTAGTCACACATATTGGTAGTTCAAAATATATGCAATGAATAACAATACCAATAAGCCTAGCGATTTCCCTTTCGATTCACGAAACAAGTTCATGAATTTACTTCCTTTAAACAAATGTAAACATTGTTTCCTAGGATGAAATCTTCACCTCATATCCATACATAATCACAATAACATTCAAACGATTATGTCGATGTCTTATATACGAAGTTCAAAATATAAGTGTTATACTTCGTATTGTAATCCTTAATACTACGTCTATCTAGAGTATAATCATTCATGCTTCGCAGTTATGTTTTTAATATGCACGACTTGAAAGATACATTAGGGAATGAAACAGTTCAAGTCAAATATTACTAACCTCAAGAGGAAGGATGATGTCGTTGTTGTAGCACTTTACTTCTTCACATTCTTCAAGTCTTCACGTAATACTTGTAAGTCTCATATCCTAGTAACTTTCTAGCTAACCTATACGAAGTTGACTCTAGTACATAATCAAGCGACTCTTTATATGAGTTTTGGTTCACTAAAACATGACAACCAAACTTGACATACCAACGCTTGGTGGGTTCAACCGAGCTATGCTCTAACAATCTCGTAGAAATGTTTTCTGGTTTTGAAATTCAAAACCTATTCCGTTTTGATTTTTTTTTTCCTGGTTTTTCAGTCCACCGCTGGCACAGTCAGTTAATTCTCGAGCATGTCGGTACTGCTATCGGCATGGTATGTTTCTTGAATTTTTATGCCGGCACATGATGTAAAGTATCCAGAAAATTGATTTTTTTTCCACTTGACTACCGGCATTGATAGATTTCTATCGAGCATGCCGACACTTAATTACGTCATTGAATGTTAGTTACCAAGCATGCCGGCACCATTTTCCGGCATGGTCTTCATCAATTCCGGCATGGTCTTCATCACTTCCGACGATGTAAAAAAAATATATTTCCAACATGATCTTCATCACTACCGGCATGGTCTTCATCACTTTCGGCATGGTCTTCATCACTACCGGCATGGTCTTCATCACTTCTGTCATGTCTTCATCACTTCCGGCATGGTATTCATCACTTCCGGCATGGTATTCATCATTTCCGAATGTTAAAACAAAAAAAATCGTTTTCAAAGTGAGAAGCCGGCAGAGAAGGAGAAGAGAATTTGAAAGGGAGTGGGGAAAATTTAGAATTTGAAAGGGAGTGGGGAATATTTAGGTTTCAAAACCCTAACCCTAAAAGAGATTAATAAGAGGTGAAGATGGAAATGAGAGATATGATTTTGTTTTTTTTTTATTTTAAGTTTTTTTATTTTTATTTTGAGGGAAGAGTATTTTAGTAATTTCCCCCCTAAAACACCCCTTAGCAGACACCATTGGTTTGGGGAAGTAATTTATATCCCAATTAGTTCAAGTGTCCCCAATCGCGCGTTCTTAAATATGTTGATCACTTTTCAAATGTTAGCAGGAACTAGTTTATTAACGTCCACAAAAATATTTGGGAGCCGTAAAATTGCAGGAGAAGCATTCTAAATAAGCCGTTGAATATATGCTCCTCTATTTTGATATGTCAATTTCTCGTAGTCCTCGAGGGTTCGACCTCTCCTTGCCATTCATTGGAAAAGCTTCCCAAGCAACCAAGCAAGAACTACATTCACGACAAAGTTTGGTCAATGTTGGTCTGGGTTAGTTCCTAGTTCGATGAAAAGTTTAGCTTAGAGTTGGCATCTCAAAGTCATGGCAATTACATCTGGGGTCTCAATCCGGATGCAATTTTCTGGGTAATCTAGCTGGAGAAACTATCGCATCTTTTTGAGAGAAGTGTAACTATAAGATTGATGTGGAGTTGGGTATTGTATTGATGTGAAGCCTTTAGTATTAGCTTGGGCTTCGGCTGCGGGAAAGAGAGAGTTCACCTGAACTTCTCTTATTTTGTACCCAAATGATTGGGATTCTACCTTTTGAAATTGTTATTTTGTTTCTTTTCTTAATGGTTTTACCTATTTCCCGACCCCATTTTTCCTAAATCCCATCCAACCCACACATATCAATTTTTGTTTGACTTTTTATAAAATGGTAGACAACACTTACCGAATGACAATATAATGATGATAACATCTCATCTTCGCTCGACTAGCATCTTCCTTTTTCCTTTCTATCTCAAAATAAACCCTAACTCCTAAATTGTCTGTCACAAAAATAAAACAAAAACTAATCTTAATAATCAACTGCTATTAACCTGGCTAGCACCATCACGCACCTATATATTATCATCACAGTACTGTAGTCATGATCTAATAATGGTTTTCTACCAAAAATTAGAAGAATCAGCACAATAAATGATGGCTAAACAAACTGTAAATGAACCCAAATATACTGATTAAACGGGAACACATACTCCTCATTGATTTTTCACTATTTCAATTAGTTTTTGATTGTACTCAATTGTTCCCGAATTGAACAATTTATACTGAAGGATTGTTTTACTTTGTTGTCCACACAATCATATTATATACATAAATGAAATCGAGTTTTCCAATTTGATTTTCAAACATGAGTAAGGCGGTGAGTTTGAAATCGATTTCCAAACGTGATCAATTTTAGGGCATCCGTTGTGATAGTTTACTGTCAATCTATGGAAAATTATAGAGTGAGTTATGTCTACCCAATTTTAAATGGGTTTTACAAAATATGATTTGTGTAGTTAGATGGGATTTAGGAAAAGTAGGGATGGAAAATAGGTAAAACCTTCTTAACATATCTACCACCGGCAGGTTACTTTTGTACATTTTCTCTATATACAATGGTTCTATATGAACCGAGAATTCCAAACACGTTAAAAACCGCCTCTTACGTTTTTTTTATGGGTCCCAATAAGTCCGTGCCCTCGGATGACGTGCAGGGGTGGGTTTTGTGTGTAGCGGTTTTGAGCTGGTTTTTTCAGCTCGGTTCGTCAAGAATTTTGATACGTTATTTCTTCTCTTTTAAAAAAAAAGAACCACATTCACGGCTAGTTGCAGACCATAATGACCTATCAAATCAACCCATTTTTATTGATGTTGTGGTTGGTCTCGAACCAAATTCTTGTGTTGGTTTTGGGGTTTGTACTTGAATCCCTTCTTGAATGAACTCACGTAATTAAAGTGTGTAATATTAATGATCATTCGTTTGTGGACACACTACTCTCGTACTTATTGCAATGCATTCATTTTAGGCCTAGATTATGATCCGTATATATATGTTTTTTCCATTAGGTGAGCTTAAAAATTTACATGTCAAATTTATACGACATTCATTTTGAAACGATTTTACTGTATACAGGTTGCCGTACCAAATTTGTTTATTTGCTTTAGATGTAGGAGAAAACTGAAAAGAAACACGTTGAAGTTTAACAAGCAACATAAAGAAAGTAAAAGTGTTTAACACCATGACTATTGGTCCATGGTTAACACCGTGACAGTTGGTCCTTCCTCGGTCTTGTCTAGTTTTCTATGTTAATTCTGGAATGCATCTACTAACTAAATTCCTAAGTTTCATTTGATTAGCATATCAATATGGGCTTGTTACCGTACTAATCTACCTCAATATTTTCTAACCATCTGTAGTTTCATATTCCGATGATGTAAAATAAAATTAGGATTTATAAAGTAAAATTAAGCTTGCTCAATATTCCGATGATGTAAAATAAAATTAGGATTTGTAAAGTAAAATTAAACTTGCTCAACTCGATAGTTATTACGACACAAAACATATGGAACCACTCAACATGGTCTAGTTTAAATCGTTGCAAACAAGAAAATCCAAGAAATACTACAATAAGTAGATTAAAAACTAAATTTATGACAATATAATTGAAGCTGATATACTATGTATTTGTTTCTCGAAATCATGTTTTCTTTACTACGATGATCCAACTTCACAAATCAAGTCTTTTACTCAACAATTGGATTTAAAACTTCTCCAACAAGATCGATTTTTTGTAGATTACCCAAGATATCTAGGCAGCTCCCCAAAAGCTACGGGTTGGTGCTGAGTGTCTAAATATTTAATTTTGCGTTTGTGTTGTTTCTGGTATGATTTTTCGGTGTCGGGTTGGTGTTGAGTGTTGATAATGGTGTTTTGGAGGCATGAATACAATCTTCTCTTCTAATTAAAAAAAGGAAAATCTTCCTTTTTTCCTATATTGCCCGGTTCCTTTATCATTTTTTCCTGATATGGATTTGCTATTACAATTTGTACCACTGCGGCAACTGCCTGAAGAAAAAAATTTGTCAATAAATTTTCTATTTACACAATTTCATGCAAAGACATATGTTAGACAACATTGGCATATGAAAGCAGAACAGGGATATAAAAGCAAAACAAAATAGATAAGACAGAGCATTCAACTCCATTTTTACCACGAATACCAAAATATTTTTAGGTTCATTTGAAGGATTGGTGACCAAATATTTTGGAGACTTCTTGTCATAGAAAGTGAATAAATTGATTTCATTCGGTTGGAGTTGATCTCACGCTATTTGTGACATCCTAGAAGTTTGGAATTGATCCTCACGCTATTTGTGACATCCTAGAAGTGTGCATTGGGCTTTAAGCTAGTTCATTTTTCTTTTGTTTTTTGTTGGGGGTTTCAGTTATTTATCAGAATTTATGAATTCAGTTTTCCATATGTAGGATGATGTTTATATGTTTTGCTTATATCTATCACAAGAGCAAATGAATTTTTATTTAGGAAGAAGGTATATTTTCACAATCCAATTAAGGATTTACAAGTTCTAAGGTGTTGGAGAAAACTGACATTAGGTTCATGTAAGCTAATAAAATAATATATTTGGTAATGTACTGGTGACTGGAGTGACATAAAACATATCGAAACCGTTCTGCATTTATGTAATCATGAGCAAGTTGATAGAGATTCTGAAACCACTATTTAAGAACTGGAAGCCAGGACAAAGAATTAACGCAAGGAAACTATTGATATATTAACTTATTCGGAAGAGGGTCAATCAAGACCTTGGTATTTTACACTCTTTTCTGGCCACCACCGTTCGAATAATTATTATTTGTTATTTATTTATTTATTTTATTTATTTTTGATTTTTAGTTGCATAGTGAATCTTGTGATCAAAATGTGTAATATACGTGCTATTAATATTTTCGACGTCAATTTCTTTATAACGCCTACACAACAATAAATTTGAAGCTAATATTATGCCAATATGTTTTTATTACGAAGCTCAACACTCATTTCAGATTAGAGCCAAACAAAGATTTGGAAATTTCAAGTTCTTTTTCACATGGTTGCATAACAAATTTTGTGCTGCTCAGATTGCTAAGGCTTGGAAAACTACAATTGTTGGAACCCCGACTTTCAAACTCACTAAGAAGCTTCAATTTGCAAAACACTCACTGTCTAAATGGAACGTGAAGCACTTTGGATATATAAATGCATTTTGGATAGTTTAACTTAATAAATCGCGTATGATTGAGAGTACTGTTCCAAATTTTTACACGGTCCAAATTATAAAGAGGTATTGTCCAGCTGATACTTTGTTCGGATTCGGAAAAAGAAAAAAGAGCTTTCTCTTCGTCATTTTTGTTCTTATATAAACATCCGACATTAATTGTTACGACCCCGGACTGAATTTATTATGAGCGACAATGCATATAAAACAAAACAATTATGTATTATGAAATTTTTGATTGGTATATACCCTAACAATATTTTTAGTTGCCATTAGCAATTACTCCAAAATGAGTATGAATCTATACCCAAAAGCTGAATTTAAAAAATCAGTTCACCAAGGAGTGGTAGTTAATCAATTTTCAGCAATAAATTACCTGATATTATCTCCGTTTTAGGAAAAGCGAAAGTATCACTTTTCCTAAAACGGAGGGAGTATTATGGTTCTGTATATAACTACATGCAGATTTACGATTAAGACAATCCATGGAAATTTACAAGTGGACTAATACTTGAGGAGAAGTTATAAAACAAAAGGATGGAAAATTGATAAGAACGGATTTGTCTTTGACCGGTAACAACTGCTTGTCATATTAAATCTCTATGTCAGTCACCAACTTTCATTTAAACAATGCTTAATTATGCATGGTATATCTTTTCCCTTTTTCTTAATTTCAACTTAATCTCTGTTAGCAATCACAATAACATGAATCTGTTTTCGAGATACACCGACAAAAAAAAATGGTTCCAGAAAACATTAGTACACTCACATTTAGATTGAATGCCACGGATAAAGTTGTAGTAACACGAGAAGACCTAGGAAAAGAAAAAACGGAAAATGGGTCATTTGTCCAAAAAAAATTAAAACACGGTTCAAATGGACGAGTAAAAAATTTTATGGGTGAAATGGGCAAAAAAAAAATAGAAAGGATGAAACTGGATTCATCCTGGCTTAAACTTAAAAAATAGCAAGGATGAAACTGGATGCATCCTGTGTAAAATAAAAATAAGAAAAAATATTTGAAAATGGACAGGATGAAATTGGTTACATCCCTTTATTTTTAAATTTTTGTCCATTTAAATGATATCTAAATCTGACTGTCCTTTTCACCAAGGAAATTTTGATTTTGGTCTTTTTAACCAATTTTGTGAAGAAAAAAAAACTCAAATTTACCAAATAATTGGTTTTGAGAACGTTTGAATCATAATTGAAATGTTAGCATGAACCAGTTTATTAATGAGGCCAATTTTTTTTTTTTAGGAGCCGTTAAATTGCAGGAGAAGCATTTTAATTAGGCAGTTGATCAAATGCTCCTCTATTTTGCTATGTCAATTTCTCATACGTCCATTCAAGAGGGTTGACCGTTCGACCTCTTCTTACCTCTCATTTGAAAAGCTTCCCACGCAACCCATGCAAGAACCACATTCACGACTAGTTGTAGAATTTGCCAAAAAGATTGTCGTGGCCGGCAAGAAGAACCCTCCACAATTTAGGCACAAAATTGATAAAATTTAGGAAATATCAAATCAACCCTTGTTGTTATTGTTATGTTTGATTGGAAACCAAAATCTTATATTGGTTTTGGGGTTTGTACTTGAATCCTTAAGGTTCTCCTTCCTAATAAGATAGCTTAAAAAGGAAGGAAAAGAGACCCAAAGACCCTTAAGATCAAGTTTTCTAGCCCGACGTGCAAGCCAGTCTGCTAGTTGATTGTTAACACGCTTTACATACATTAACTTAAACGACAAAGAACTAGAAATTAAACTCCGACAATGCTCAACAAGGTCACTACTTCTCCAAGCAATATTGTGTTGGCACCATTCTTTTGCACTGGTGAAAATAGTCAGCGACAAAACGACTTTGGTAAGATGCATCTCCTCTTGCCCAAGAGATAGCCAAAATGAGTGCAGCTGCTTCAGCACCAATTGCATCTGACATCAAACCATAGTCCGAACGACATTTTTCTACATTTCCTGCAGTGTCACACCAAATAATACCCAAACCCATATTATATTCTTTAAAGGAGCCATCAATAAACATAAAATGATCCACATCAGTACTAGGGATCTTGATAACCACAACAGGAGAAACAAAAGCATGAGACTTAGGAGAAATATAAGTATTAATCATTCTCTTTATGTCCAAAATAATCTTATTCAGATCTAAAGAGGCCTTCTTGAATATCACTTCACATCTGATTTTCCATACACACCATAAGACTATGCCACCAATGCTAGGCCAAGACACATTAAATGGGGAAGCCCCTAAAGCATCATCATGCCAAAACAGAAAGTAGTCATCAATCCAGTCTAGTTCAAAGTTGATCAAGTGCTGTAAAGAGAGACCAAACCATATATGTTTAACCACTTCACAATCAATAAAAAGGTGCATAACAGTTTCCTCATATCTCTGGCAAAGACGACAAAGATCATCAACTTCAGTATTATAAGACCTAAGTATGGAGTTAACTGGAAGCATGTACGCAAATATTTTCCACAAGAAAAACTTAATTTTGGGCAAACAGTCAATATCCCACACTTTCTTCCAGAAAGCGAGAATCATTTGGTGATGACAGTCATTCACATAAACTCTGTAAAGCGAGACTTAATGGTAAACTTTCCATTACTAGTGTGCGCCCACATTAAGGAGTCATTCTGAAGAAGGTTTAGTATAATTGTCTTAATCCGAGTAACATCCTCTACTGAGAACAAAGTTGAAAGCAAACTATCATTCCAACTACAATTTTGAATATCAAAAAGCTCATTAACAAACACAAATTCACTATCAGAAGGTTGCATGGGCACTGGAGGATGCAAATTTCCAGGTATCCAGTTAGAAGACCAAATACGAGAAGAAACTCCATCATTAATTTTTATGACTGAATTAGCTTTAATAAATTGTACTCCATTTACAATACCTTTCCATATCCAAGAAGAGGAATCAGCCGCTTTGTCAATCTCTAACAAGTTATGATTAGGAAAATATTTATCTTTCATAAAACGAGAAATTAAGAAATTAGGATTTTTCATAATCCTCCAACCAAGCTTACTAATAAAAACTCGATTCATAGCATAAGTGTTTCGAATACCTAAACCACCATTTAATTTGGACCTACCTATATCCCCCCATGAACGAAAATATGCAGCTCTTTTGGGATTCTTTTTAGACCACCAGAAAGTTCTACGAATGGAATCAATTTTAGAGGTAATGGTCTTCGGAAGAGGGAAACATGCCATATGATAAACTGCTAAGCTAGACAACACATGCTTAGTAACAATCGTTCTCCCAGCCACATTGAGATTAGTGTTTTTTTTTGTTACTTAATCTAGAGTATAGGTTATCGATAAGAAAGTTAAAAGATCTGGTTTTGTGTTTTCCAACAATTAGGGAGTCCTAGATACCTTTGAGAATTACTAAGGAATTTCATCTTAAGAGTTTTAGCCAAAATTTTAATATGCTTATGATGCATTTTCTTGCTAGTTATAAAGCCAGACATCTCAAAATTAATTGCCTGACCTGAAGCCTGAGCAAAGGTATCAATAATCTTGAGGAGGTTATTCGCATAAGAGACAGAAGCCTTGCAAAACAACATACAATCATCAGCAAAAAAAAAGATGAGAGATAGAAGGGCTGTGCTTTTTAAATCTGAAGCCTTGTATCAACTTTTCATCCTCTGCTTTCACCAACAATTGAGACAAAACTTCCATACAAAGAATAAAAATGTAAGGCGAAAGACAGTCTCCTTGTCTTAAGCCACGAGAAGGGTAAAAAGTATCACTGGGAGAACCATTCACCAAGACAGAATATGAAACAGTACTAATACATTGAGATATCATCGACACCATTAAATCAAGAGAACCCCAGTTTTTAAAAACAACTAGAATGAAGGACCACTCCAACCTATCAAAAGCTTTAGAAAGATCAGGCTTAATAGCTAAATAATCATTCTTGGAGCTTTTCTTTTTCCTTTTAAAGGAATGCATAATTTCATGAGTAATAACGACATTATCATGAATTTGACGATTGGCAACAAAGGCAGGCTCGAAAGGCGAAACCAAACTATCCATAAGGGGTTTCAAACGATTCGTTAAGATTTTAGAGATAATTTTATAAACAGAATTTGATAAGCTAATAGGCCTGAAGTCATGGGGATTTTTATCTTGGGAATTAATGCAATGTAAGAGAAATTAATCTGTTTTAAAAGAAATTTGTTTTTGAAAAAGTTTTGAACATGCGAAATCACCTCAGTTTGCACAATATCCGGTTATCTGAAAAGAAACACTGCTGAAAACCATCAGGCCCCGGTGAGCTCCATTAAGCAAGACTATTAACCGTATCTGTAATCTCCTGATAGGTAGGTATGGCAATCAACGAGGAATTAACTTCATCATTGATAGTGGGTGTAACATATTTTAGAGTGGCCTCAATAACATTATTACCAGGACTAGAAGAAGTAAAAATCTTTTTAAAATGCATAGAGAGCAGTTGTGCAACTTGATCTTTGTCTTCTAACCAGTTACCTTGATTATCTCTAATTGTGTGTATTGTGTTATACATATTCCTAAGATTCACTGAATTGTTAAAGAAATGTGTGTTCCTATCATACTGAGTGAAGTAGTTTATCCTAGATTTATGCTTGTAGAAGCAGTGCTCGATTTCATACCAGTAATCCAATTGCTTAGAATAATTCAAAATATAATGACCAATCTGAGGGGAATAAGGAAGAGCTTGAAGTCTTTCTAACTCAGAGTTGAGCCTACCTATAGTAGTTTTAATATGCCCAAAGGAATTATTATTCCATTTACTCAGGTCGAATTTCACATGCTTGAGTTTATTCACAATAACAAAGGTGGGAGAACCAACAACCCTTTTAGACCAAGATGCATTCAAAACTTCTTTAAATTCTGGGTTAAGCTGCCAACATTTGAAGAATTTATATGGAATATTTAAGTTTCTAACCCAATGGAAACATTGAACCAAAACAGGACTATGATCAGAAAATACTCTTCCTAAGTTAGTGGCACGGGTTTGAGGAAGGACTGTGACCCATTTATCATTCATGAAAGCCCTATCTAGTTTTTCAAATATTAATTCATTCGGATTCTTAAATCTTATATTGCACCAAGTATAGGGATTACCAAACGAAACAACTTCATGCATATTCATATCCACTAGCTTATCATTGACAAATTTAGGAGGAAAAGAATTAGCAGAATTACCACCTTGTTTATCAGAATCATGAAGAATAAAATTAAAGTCACCTAACAGAAGCCAAGGTTTACCATTATTATCATTCATGTCACTAAGAAAATTCCATTGGTTCCTCATACTAGCCACATTCAAAGAGCCATAAACAAAGGGGACAACACAGTTCTTAATTGTAGGTGAGACATCACACAAAATATGGATCATATTCAGGGAGTAATCTAGAATATCTATTGTGGATTTTTCAAAGTAACTAAAAGCCAGTCCTCCATATTTTCCAACAGAAGGAATGATTATCCATGTATCATAAGGTAAATTATGGGTGAATTTCCTAACAGAGTCCTCATTAACCATTGTTTCCAATAAACATATACCATCTAGTTTGTATTTCCTATAAAGACTAAATAAATGTCTCCACTTTTTATCTGATCAACACCCATTAATATTCCAACTTAAAATTTTCATGATGCCCAGAGAAAGCTACAAACACTAGGATCAAAAGAAAATCAAGCAGCAATAACAGCAGAGAAAAATTGTCGGAACACAGGGCAATAATGAAATGACAGAAAATAGATAAGTGAACATCTATCATCATGAGATCAACTTCTATTTCAAAATCTTCATCAGTAATAACCGGTTCCGGTTTAAGAGAGGCTAAAGGCAATGGTTCTAAAATAATAGCATCCTTGTTCATTCTGAGAAGGAACACTTAAAAGTTCATGTTCAAAACTATGTGGCATAAATCCCTCAGTGAAATAGTTCATTTCTAAAACTGAACTACATGCATAACTTGATGATGAAACAACATTCTGAGAGAAAGTAGAGCATGAAGTAGCCCAGCAAACATTACTAACCACAAAACTCAAACTAGAATTAAAACCTAAGCTTCCAACATTGAAGGAAGAAACAGGCGGGGGAGAAAACGGAGGAGCAGATGAAAGAGGTGGCCAACGAGGAGTCGGCATCATAGAAGAGGATGATGTATAAGCGCTAGCCTCCAAATATACCGATTTGAAAACAGTTCTTGGTCTTTTACCTTTTCGGTCATGCACATTACCATTATCTCCCAAACTAAAGTTATCGAAAGGCGGCACAAAGCATGAATTGTTTCTGGGAATATTAGGGGGATTATGTGGATTCAAAGGTTCCCTAATAGTTAAGGCAGACACAGTAGGTAAAGCAGACGGAAAAACAAGAGGAGAGAAGGATGAGCTCTTGTTACCAATGCTACCCAATGGTGGGCGACAGAGAAGGCAGAAGGCGTAGAATGGTTGTGGACACATTACTTACCTCATTTAATTGGGGCCCAAAAAACAATTAGGGCCCTAACCAATTTATACCCACGCCATAAATCACAGGGTTTTCCAAAATTCAGTGAAAGGTCTATTTTGCCCTTCCCTAATAATAAAAACTAAAAACCTATTAACCCTTTACCCTAAGCCCCAATTCATTTTCATTTCTAAACCCAAAAAAGAATCAGTTCCATCTTATTTCTCGCCTCTCCATCGCGACTCCATTAATGACTCCAAATTTTTTTTTCCCTTCACATGATTAGAATTTTGTTTCTTCACCCGATTAGGAAGTAAGTGAATTAAAACTTACTAATCTACTTCCTATTTGCATTTAATTTGATGTTTTGTTTGTAAAATTTGGTTTTTAACTGAAAAATAGCAGTTAAAGAAGAACGCGAAATTGGGGGATAAAAAAAACAATTGGGGGATATGCATTACTTCTGCCAACCAAATGGGTCTGTTAAGGGGTGTTTTTGGGGGCAAAAATACTAAAATACTCTTCCTGTTTAGATTGATAGACAAACTAAGAGACAAAACATAAAGGGAGACAAAGCATGAAAGAGGGGAAGAGAAATCAGGCATGTTTTCTCATTAGTATTTACTCTTTAGATACAAGACAAGGAGAGCTTGTGTTAGTACACTTATTGGTAAGGAGAAGAGAAAGAGTTACATGTGTCTAGTGATTGAGAGTAAAGGCACATGCATATTGACATGTGTGGTATGTGGTCATCCACTCCTCTACACATGTTACTCCAACACTCCCCCTTGGATGACCACCACTGTAAACTAACTGCTTTGTCAAAACCTTTCCAGAAAACGTCTGTTGATGAAAAACTGGTTAAAGGAGAAAGACACTTGAGCTTCTAAAATGGCGTCACTTGTCAGCACTCTTCTCCTTTGTAGAACCGTGTCAGGAAAAATATTTCGCAGAAAAAACCTGAATACTTGTATGGAGAAGAATAACCTCAACCGAAGTTGTATCTCTAGTGTTTTGTTGTCTCATTAAAAACCTTGTCGAGTAACAAAACCCCGTGGGAAAAAGTAACCTCGATGAAGGAAAATAGTACAACACACTTTGATGTCATCAGTGCATCTCTAGATGCTCCCCCTGATGTTGACATCTCTCCATGATTTGCATTTATGGTATTATTGTTGTCTCATTAAAAACCTTTTCGAGTAACAAAACCCAGTGGGAAAAAGTAACCTCGGTGAAGGAAAAGAGTTCAACGTACCATTTGATGCTCCCCCTAATGCATGACAATTTCTTTAGTCTAATACAGTCATGGGAGTGGACAATTCCTTTAGTCCTATTGAGTCATTGAAGTTCGGACAATCTCTTTCGTCCTATACTTCTCACATGTTTTTCAAATGTGGACTTAGGTAATGACTTAGTAAATAAGTCTGCCACATTTTCGTCAGATTTTACTTTACTGACTTGAATGTTTAGAAGACATTGTTGTTGCTGATTGTAAATGAACTTTGGCGATATATGTTTCGTGTTATCACCCTTAATGTACCCTTGCTTCATCTGTTCGATGCAAGCTGCATTATCTTCATAAATGCAAGTTGGCTCTTCAGTGGTAGAACTCAAACCACATGTCCCTCGAATATGTGTAATGATAGACCTAACCATATACACTCACGAACCGCCTCATGTAGGGAAATGATCTCAGAGTGGTTCGTGGAGGTATCCGCAAGGGTTTTCTTGGTCGATCTCCAGGATATCGCTGTATTCCCGATAGTGAACACGTATCCAGTTTGTGATCTACCTTTGTGTGGGTCTGAGAGGTACCAAGCATCAGCAAAACCAACCAAAACATTATTTGGGGTTCCGGTGTAAGGAGTCACAATTACATTAGCATCTCTTCTTTCGTCTTCGTAGGGATAAAACAAACCCAAGTCAATGGTTCCCTTTAGGTATCTAAAGATATTCTTTATACCATTCCAATGACGTTGCGTTGATTTGAGCTATATCTAGCTAAAAAATTCACTGAGAATGAGATATCTGGTCGAGATTGTGCTAAGTACAATAATGCGCCTATTGCACTTAGATAGGGATATTCAGCTCCCAATACATCTTCGCCATCTTCCTTTGGACGAAATGGATCTTTATGTACATCTAAAGTTCGACCAACCATGGGAGTGCTAGCAGGGTGCACTTTGTCCATATTAAATTGCCTGAGTATCTTATGGACATATGAAGACTGGTGGATTAATATTCCACAAGCTCGATGTTCTAGTTCAAGTCCTAGACACATTCGAGTTTTCCCAAGATCTTTCATCTCAAATTCGGATTTAAAATAGCTTGCGGTTTATCTTAGTTCATCAAGAGTGCCTACTATGTTCATGTCGTTGACATAGACAGCTATAATAGCAAATCCGGAACTTGTTTTCTTTATAAACACGCAGGGGCAAAATTCATTATTTGTATATCCCTTCCCAATCAAATAATCACTTAGACGGGTATACCACATCCGCCCGGATTGTTTAATCCGTAAAGTGAGCGTTTCAACTGAATTGCAAACGCACTCCGTGGTTTAGAGTTACTTGATTTGGGCAATGGAAGTCCATCTGGAACTTTCATGAATATCTCTGTATCAAGATCCCCATAGAGATATGCGGTAACCACATCCATAAGTTGCATTTCAAGTCCTTCTGAAACTACTAAGCTGATTAAGTAACGGAACGTTATGATGTCCATTACAGGAGAGTACGTTTCTTCGTAATCAATCACAGGGCGTTGTGAGAAACCTTGCGCCACAAGGTGAGCCTTATATCTCAAGACTTCGTTCTTCTCATTACGCTTTCTGACAAATACCCATTTATGTCAGGCTTTATACCTGGTGGGGTTAGCACTACCACACCAAATACCTGTCTTTTTGCCAGTGAATTTAATTCAGCACGGATTGCATCTCTCCATTGAGGCCAATCTGTTTCTCTTTTGGCATTCGCAACGATAGGCGTGGTTCGATATCATCGTGCTCTATAATCTCTCGAGCAACTGTATATGCGAATATATCATCAATATGCGTAGAGGATCTTTCCATCAACACGTATGAACTTTCACAATCCATAGAGATTTCATTGTTCTCTGGAATCAATTTAAACTTCGGGGCGTCCCCCAGTAATGATTCATGGACATAACTGTAATCAGAGACAATCTCATGAGATGGATTATCTGTATTGATGATATATGGATCGGTTTGTGCCTTACTCGCCCTTTTCTTCCTTGGCTGAGTATCGATCGAACCAAGTTGTCTCCCCATCTTCCTTTTGGGGGCCACGGCCTCAGCTACACTTCCACCAAGTGCAGCCTTGGTACATATATTTATGGTACCTTTTCCCTTTTCGGGAATTTCCAACCTTGCAGGCACGTTTGCAGCTAGTATATGTGATCTCGTCACTTTAGCATCATCAGTAAATGCATCAGGCATTGAATTTTCCACACTCTGAAGATCGATAATTCTTTTCACTTCACTTTCGCATTGTGGAGTGCGGGGATCAAAATGAGACAACGTGGGAACACACCACGACAATTCCTGTCGTTCCCTTTGGAAGTCCTTTTCCATACCTCCCCCTAACCCAGGAAGGTTGTCTCATCAAAGTGACAATACGCAAAATCTAACGGTAAAGAGATCGCTTTGTCAAAGGTTCTAAGTAGCGGATAATTGTTGGGGATTCGTATACAACATAAATACCTACTCGTCTTTGTGGACCCATCTTAGTACGCTGTGGAGGCGTAATAGGCACGTATACGGCACAACCAAATATGCGTAAATGTGAAATATCAGGCTCATATCCGGTTACCAATGGTACGCAGAAAATGGTTGGCTAGCGGTGGGTCTAAAGCGAATAAGTAATCTTGCATGCAATATGGCGCACCCTCGGGCAGTAATAGGCAGGTTGGAACGCATAACCAATGCCCTAGCTATCATCTGTAACCTTTTGATGGTAGCTTATGCGAGACCATTTTGAATATGTACATGGGGTACGGGATGTTCTATGTCAATTCCATTAGACATACAAAAATCATCAAATCCTTTAGATGTAAATTCTCCAACATTATCAAGTATGATAGACTTGATTGGATGATCAGGGTGGTGAGCCCTTAGTCGTATAATTTTTGCTAGGAGCTTTGCAAATGCATCATTTCTTGTGTACAACAATGCAACATGTGACCAATGGGTCGAAGCATCAACCAGAACCATAAAATACCTGAATGGTCCGCATTCTGGATGTATAGATCCACAAATATCACCTTGTATTCTTTGTAAAAATGGAATATTTTGTTTGGTATCTTTAGCATAGGATGGTCTCGATCTTATCTTTGCTAGAGAACAAGCTTTGCAGAATGAGCGATGTGCCTTCGATAAGGACAACGAAGAAGAATGAGACAGGGGGTGCGCTTCAATTACTTTGGAAGGCGAAGGTTGCGCTTCTCTTACTTTAGAAGGCATAAAGTGTGCATCTTTTACTTTAGAATGCACATTGTTACTCTACATTGTAACAATTTTTTGTCTCATTTCTTTTTCATTCGAAAGAACGGATGTCCGTGTGAGTTCTTCAAAACACGGATCATCATATCACGACCTGGGTGCCCTTGTCGATCGTGCCAAAGCTTATATAAGTCACTGGCCAACAATTCATCGTTGGCAACCACATGGGATTCGATAATCCTAATAGTGGTGATATACAATCCACTAGAGCGACTCATTAGTTTCTCTAAGATGCGCTTCCTGCCGCATTCACTAGAGGTCACATATATGTACTCAATTCCATTTTCACAGTGAGTTTATAAGTGATAACCATTTACACGGATATCCTTGAAACTTAACAAAGTGCGGTGAGCTCTTGGTGCATATAGAGCTTCTGTGACTTTAATCATTGTGCCATTTGGCAACAAGAATTGAGCAGTACCTCGCCCAATTATTACTTGCGATGATCCTATCATCGTAGTCACAGATGTATTATAAGGATTAAAATCGACAAATAATTGTCTATTTCTTAGGATAGTGTGGGTGGTTACACTATCAACTAAACATTCAATTTCTCCTGGAGACATTCCTACAAGTACATTAGGAAGGAATGTTACGAACAAAGAAAAACGAACAATTTATCTCACTTCCTTTAGAGAATTTTGTTCTACTAGAATGGCGTCCTTTCCATTCTAATTTACATGCTGAACAACAAATTATCATAAACAAAGTAAAATTCTATAGAACATAATAAAAAATAAGTACTTATAGATAATCCATACACATAACATAAAGATGGTAAGAACATGTTCAGCAACGGTAACACCTACTCAAACTATTAAACAAACGATAGTCTAAGATAACATAAAAACTCCAAAACATCTAAAAAGCAGACAGAGTCTAGCAAGCCAGAAACTAAATTCTTAGGCCCAAGCAAAATCAGGCACATCCATGGTTGGTGCAAAGTCCTCATTGCCTAGGAAATCTGAAATTGTGAGGTTGACGTCATGGGTTACATCATTTTCTTCCATATAGTTAGCCTCTTGTTAGAGAGTTTC